>JARVJN010001240.1:12442441-12452777 GCA_031763805.1 Argolebias nigripinnis
TAAATCATTGATAAATTTGTTTTATTTACATAATCACTTTAATCGCTGGATGTCCGGCCCCCGGGCTGTTGACTTTCAGAAACTATGGCCCCTGAGCAGTTTAGTTGAATAGCCCTCATCTAATTTGTAAAGTTGTTTAAAGAGAACAACATTTATACCAGATGTCTAGAACAACTCTCCAACAACAGTGAAAGTGATTGGAAGTTTAAGCTGCAAGGCCAGTTCTAATTAAACGGTCCTGCTCACATATATTTATTTTACAATATTGACTCAGTAAATATTTGGCTCTGTAATGTGTTTATATCATAGCAGGTTTTTTTAATGGCACAGCTATGGCAAAAAGAGTAAGAATTATATGCATTTTTTATCTTTACATGATGACAAATATTTAAAAACATTTTTTCTAATATATTTACTTATTTTCATGCTTATTATTACAAACATATCTATTACATACTTGCATAATAACATAATTACATAATTGTATGGGAACATATAAAGATGACAATCTCAAACTTCCCTTATTTACATACTTCATTAAAAACTAAACCATAAAAATGAAATTATTTTATGTTGCGTTTCAAAGTTATGTTCCCCTGACCATAGTCAGATGTCCACCAAACTTTAAAATTCACTTCTCACTCATCTGTGGGGTCAAAGCTCTGTCACACTTGTGATTTTCTCCATTCAAATGCATTTTTGGCCTTATGTTCCGCAGGATTGAAATCTAACAAAAAGCTTTCAGCCCATCTCTTTGAAGTGAGGAGCTGAATTACTCTGGCTTCATTGCATAGGTTGTGTGCACCATTGTTGATAATGTCTGAGCGACTGTGTGTTGTGTGTGTGTGTGTGTGGTATGGTGCTTACCTTTCCTGTATTTCTCATACAATACTTTTTTTATTGCCAGAGCTAGAGAAATACGATCAGTGCTCCTGGTTTTCATCAGGCCCATGTTCAGTGTTTTCTTGCCTGGGTGCTCATCCCTGTCACTCAGTTCACCTCTCAATTACTATGTTTGTGCTCACAGCGGCGTGACATTAAACCCAGGCTTCAATTTGCTCAGTGACAGATGACACAAAAGGCATGTTTGCTGCTCTGACATTTGACGGGCCTTGACACTTCGAGTTGGACGTATAATTACAGTAATAAAATCTAAAAGAAAAAGAGTTATTTACTTGTGTGCGGTGGATGCCAGTTCTACTTGCGTTCATAGGCGGTAAACTTTTTTTGTGCTTTGATGTAGCAAACACAGAAACAACTATGGTGGGTGGACTCTTTTGATGCTAATACCCCTTCCTCTGTATCTGTCTGTTGCTCGCCATATTTCAGTTGATTTTCTTTTGATGGATTACACTAATGCCAATTTCATTTTATGAAACTTTTTCCACATGTTGCTGTTGATTGTTATTATGCTGTTACATGCCTTAGATCTTTAGCTATCTTTAAATGAAGAGCTGACCCTTGCCATATTAGTGAGGCCTCCCACTGTGCATTAATGACCAAGAGAAAGTGTATTTTTTTATCTTTCTGCTATCAGTGCTATGTGTATCATAGCCTAGATTGCACCTAGCCCATTACTGAAAGGTCATTAAACGGATCTAGTAAAATATAGAAGAAAGACTCTGTGGCAAGGAAAAGCAAGGGAATACTCTACAGTATTTTTTAAAGCTAATCATTGAGAGATATTAGCAAAATTAGAACACGTAAAAGGTCCAAAACTATTTTTTAGGGGTGTAAATCACCAGCTTTACCACAATACGATATTATATTGATTTGTTTGTATGACGGTACGGTTTTTCTCTATATCACAAAGTCTGTCACAATACGATTTCTATTCTATTCGATTCACAAGTCTGCGATCGATATATTGCAATATGAAATGTCCATCTTATTTACATATAAATAAATTTACAAAAACAATACAAATATGATTTAACCATTTTACTTCTGTTATTACTGACGCCAGGTATTTAAATAAATAAATAAATAAATAAAACATTTTTTCTTAAATAATGAATTAAAAATAATTGACCTGTTCTGTATTTTACGACGATTTATGACCTGTATTTGAACTGTATTTGAACCTGTATTATCTGTGTTTTTTGCCTCGTCTGCTGTGTTGCTGAGGTGGCCGCAGGGCAGCCACACACAGAAATGGTGACACAGACATGCCTTGGGAGTTTCAATATAAAAGCATATTTTAAAACTGATGGTATGAATTGATATTTTAGTTTTGCCACTATATAATCAAATCATTAATCATTTAATCGATATATCGATTTAAATCGATGTATTGTTACTCCCCTACTACTTTAGTGCTGTTTTTATGATTGTGTAGAATGGTTTCAATCTTTGGTACAGGAGTTAGCAACATAAGTGCTAACTTTCAAAAACTCATCACAGTTTGCAGTAGTAGGTCTGCTGATAAAATGTTCATTATTTTTTTTATCTTACTAATGAGACATAGTACAGTTAATTCCAAAATACCTACTTCAAAATTCATTACAATGCAAAGTTTTATTTTAAATCCTGATGTCACAATTTAATCTAAAAATAAATTATTTTAAAAATATGATCAGTATAAAACACTGACTTGTGGTGTTTTGTAAGGTGAAATCGATAAGTAGTTCCTCATTTATCACAGGGTTTAGGGGGCCACGCCCCCCGAGATAAGGGAAAAACCGTGAAGTGGGGATACAAACAATCCATGATTTAAATTTTTTTTTATATTACAGTATTTAAATTTAAAATGTAGAGAAGAGAAGCGCAGCAGAACAGCAAAGGGTTAACCCTTCACGCAGATGATGCAGCACGGAGCAGAAATATATTTCTTGATCAATTACACAGTAACAACTGAACATAGAAGTTCTAAAATGATTAAAAATAACTTTTAACACAAATTTTGTGATTATGACAATTTTATGATGTGGCGTACTTTGAATTATAAGTTGGAAGACAAAAGTCGATCGGTGCAATTGGACAGCAAAGGGTTAACCCTTCATGAATCTTCTGCAGCATGGAACAGAAATGTGGGCGTGGCAGTCGCAGGTGGCAGAGCGGAGATCATGACAGGCTGCAGAGGGAGCTTCTCCTTTCACCTGTGGGCTGCACAAAGGTGCAGCAGGTGCTAAATCATTAAAAAAAGTTTTTTGCTAAATCATTTAAAATAATTTTTAAACGAACAAACCATGCCGCTTGTGGGGCTCATCCATCAATCAGCCAATTGTGTGTCATGTCCACTCTTACTGTGAAAAACTGCGAAAGAGCGTGGCTCCGAAAGTTGAATAGCAAAGTAGCAAGGGACTACTGTACCTATTTTGATATTTACAATAATTTTGTACATTTATGTAATTAAAATTAACAATATTTTAAGTTAGGGTATTTTGTACAGTTGACAAGTCACTGTATATTATTACCCAGATGAGAAATTATTTTATGTTTTTTTTTTTTTGCCTAAATACGTGCCAAACCAATAATCCTGAGGCTGCAGGTTCGAGCCCAGTTTGCATTATGAAAGGCTTTGGTGTAAAAACAATCGCCAAATATTTTGTTCAAGTTGTCTCGTTGTGGCAGCCCCTGCAGAATGGAGCAACCGAACAAAACAAAAAAAAGTGCAACAGCAAGACCTACTTCTTTATTTTTGATTAACTGATTTGATTCCCGCAGTAGTTGCAGGACTTCAGAGAATGATAGTTTTAAGAGTATGAGCAGAGATGCAAGCAGAAACACAGAGCTAGTGAAAGAAGAGCAGTGCTGCTGTGGCTTCTTTGAGGTTTTATGTGTCTCTCCGTGTGCCATTGTCAGGATGAACACTTGCAGTAATAAGCTCCTATGTGATCCCTCAGCAGTTCCACTCTGTGCCAGCACATTAAAACCAGCCCACAGGAGAATAATGGCATGTGCCCTTACACACTCGTGGATCAAACTTGAGGGTAGTGGACAAATGAATTGATTTGTCACAGCTAAAGCAAAAAACATTTTGTACTTTTACTTTTCTCAGATCCACATTTCCCTGAAGGCAGACTCTTCATACTATTTTCAGCCTTGAGTGCATTTGATGGTATCCATTAATTGTTCTTCTCTCTGATTTAAAGCTTTTACTGCTCTGGGTTGTGCTAAATTTGAAGCCACATGATTGCCACCACAGGATTTTAAAGATTTTGCTCAGTTGTATTTTTATTTTTATTTTATGTTGCTTCTATGTCGTCAAAAAAAGATAGTGACCTACCTTTACCTTGCTGTGAAACATTTTTGAATTCTGCACTACAGAACAAATAGGAAAATAAAAACTTTAGAAAACAGTTGTGCCCATTTTTATAGTTGATGGAACACAGTCTATAGATAGAAATTAAAATAAAAACAAATGCTTGCTTAACTGTTGCAGTTAATGACTGCCTGAACTGCAATCCACAGAAATCGACAGATGCTTGGCATCTTCCCTGGTGAGATGCCGCCATGCCTAAAGTGCAGCCATCTTAACTTATTGCTTGTTTAGGGACCACTGTTTAGTGAGGGAAACACCTGCTTACTTGAGTTGAGATAATTGAGCAGCCAAGAATATTGTCCTGTTAAAAATTTATTGGGAGCTTTAAATGAAAGATAAACATTCAGCATTGTTCAACAATCACGGCATTTTGGCAAAAGCTACGGTGGCCCTGAGGTTTAAGTGAATGACATTTGAAAAAACAGAATTGCGTTAAGCCAAACCGGAAGTGGTGAAAACCAGAAGTGGTGAAAACCGGACGTGGCGGGGAAAACTTTTCATTTTATTGTATTTTTTAATTATTTTTTAAAATTTTATTTATAAAACACATGAACAAAAGAACAAATGATAATCTCAAATTACAAAATGATACATCCAAACATGAAGAATCCTCTGTCATACTTCCTAAGGTCAACATTTCAACTCAACTCACATTACAAAAAAGGGAAAACAATATAAAATGGTAAATCAATAATTTACCTAAAAAAGAATAGGCCAAAACCAAGGCTTATACTTGCCTACCCTATTCATAGACTCAGCAGTCTACATAATGACATATATCTACTGTCCACATACTGTATACTGTAAGTACATTTGCCCAAACAATTTGACATATTATACAGATCAAATTTAAATTTAAGAAACATTATTTGAAACAGAGAAGTAGCAAAATGTACGAAAATGTAAACAAAGATAATAAAATTTGTAAAATTTTATGATGGTTTTTGTTTGAACTGACTGTTAGTAAAAGGGGGCAGATATAATAAGATTTTTCTCTTCATTCTGCCACCCTTCATTTTATTTCTTACTATTGTATAGTAACATTTGTGATGTTTTTTTGTGTTATGTTTTAAAATGAATAAATTTTATTAAAAAAAATATATATTTTTTATTTCATGTAATTTCTGTTTTTTTCCCCTTCACCACTGTGAATTTTGCGGTTTGAAATGTAATTCCGTTTTGCGATTGCTGTTCGTGTAAATCTCAGGGCCACCGTTAAAAAATCTCAGTTTTTCATTTCAGCTGCATTTCTGTTTTAAATTAAATCTTCTGCTATTTATGGATAGCAGTAAAGAGGATATTTATTGTGAGAGTAAAGGCATACAAATTATTACTATTTAAAAATTCAGAGCTGCACGAGCTAACAAACAGTGCATGTTACTTTGTAAGTCTACTAGCATAGCCGGAAGCTCAGATCAAGCCATTTCAGTTGCACCAGCAGAATAGTCATGATATATTGAGATTCTTTTTATGTTGCCTGTGAGGGTATAATTAATAAAAGAGCATTAATCATTTTGCAGGCTGAACATGGAGAGCTCATTCCTCCAGTTTGCCCCTTGACAAGCGTCCCGCAGGCTCACTACTCACACCCTCACCTCCCCCGCCCTCCCAATATACTCACCCCGTCACATTTTGCCTCCTTTATTGAATGCCAATTAAGCAGATAAATTAGCAGGGTTCAAAGATTAATTAAAAAACCTGCTGGTTTCTGTGTGTGATGAAAAAGTTTTTGCTGCATTTTTTCCCCTCCCAGTTTCATAAAAGATCTTAATGGTCTTTTGAGCTCAAAGGGTATTTACTAGAGGAACTGTAGCCGGAGGAATTTAGGTCACTTTGCCCCTGGTTGGGACTCATGTCCATGCTTCTGTGACAAATGCAGCAAAACTGCTTGAATCTGTTTACTTTGGGTAAGTTATCAACAAATTTATATTACTGTTTATATTTAAAAGTAGCTACATTTAAAATTATTATCAAATCAGTGACATTACTTGGAGCTTTTTTTCTTCTACCACTAGAGGGCAGCATGGCTTCACATCTTCAAGTTCTTGAAACCCACAGGAGGATATTTTTTTTTCACTCTGTTCATTCCAACCATCTCTTTGTGAGAGAGTGCTTCTGATAAACATCCTCCTCCATTCTAATCATCATGTCATTCCCTAGCTTTTAGTGCTCTGTCCGGCCTTCGCTCTATCCCCTGATGTCTCTCACATGAAAGACCTCTTTGTGATGCCGAATTAAAGTAGCATGAAGATAATACTCCCAATAACACGCAGATACTGCCTATCCAGCCTATCAGATATGATTGCATGGCCTCAATAGAAGCAGTGTTGTTTGATTTTGTTCTTCTGTTCAGAGTTGGGGTGCAGTGTGCAGTTTTTATTGCTGCAGCCTTGCTACTTTTATTTCAAGGACTAATTATTACTTCCATTATATTCTGCTGATGTAGCCTGTGACTTTAACAAAGGGACATACTTAGAAATTAATTTGCCCCATAGAACAGGATCTGATGTAAAAGGATCTTAGCGGTAATGGAATAATAAATGTTGTTTCATCTACATTTTTTTCTTTTTGCTAATGAATCAGTTGCACCATAAATGATAGGGTTCAAAGTTTGACATTTTAAAATGCTTTTATTTTGAATAATTCTTTGAGTGTAAGTGTATGACTGTTTTGCTCCCCAGTGTCATGTATGTCTGCATTTACAATCAGAATTTAGTAACACAGCATTTCCTTTTCTTTTCTTGGATGCAGCTATTGAATCATATGCAACCAACCATATATACTGTACAGTATATGATTTATAAGCTACTTAAATAGGTTTGTCAAAAGTTTGGAATGGTACATTTCACTTCACTGTTGGTGTGTTTTTAGGAGGATATGAACCTCAATGAAGAACGCAAAGCTCCTCTGCGTGGAAAGGACTTGAGCACCAAACGCGAGATGGTGGTCCAGTACATCTCAGCAACTGCCAAATCTGTAAGTAAAAGAAGAAGTAGTCTTTTTAATCTGGACTGGGCTATATATTTGAACTGGTTTGGTCTAAGAACTAAATGAAAATAATTGTAGACATAATGTAACTGAATCATCAGCTTCATGGCTTGCTTTGTTGTTTGTGCTTCTCATCCTCTTATGACTTGTTTTCTCACTCTTCATGCTTGGAGCTCATGTTGTTGATTGCACTTTTAATTTTTTATTCCTTGTTTCCTCCATGGTCAAAAATCTTTGGGATACTTGATGTTAAGAGATGGTCAGTGCTGGTCCAGACTTTTTTTTTTTTTTTACTTAGTGGTGGTGGTGGCTTGCCTCAATAACTGGTAATCAAGAATACAGAGTTCTGTCATCCTCTTGGTTCAGCTGCAGTATATTATTTTGTTTAAAAAAATGTTGGAGGTCTTCTAAAATATACTTTTTTTTCTAAACAACTCAGACTAATTATTATCAATGAATTCAAACGTTTGAAACAATATCAGCAGTAAAGGGAACATCTCAGGTGTTGAAACAAAAAAAAACTTATTTTTCTAGGTTAGGTTTGTTTTGAATTTCTTTGTTAGCAACACATTAAAAAGCTGGAACAGGGTAAACAAAACAAAAAAGAAGAGTTGTTTAAAATGTTATGTTACATATTCGTTCTGATGTAATTAATTTACACTATGACTGTAGGAGAGTTTGTATAAAAGAGAGTATGGTATATACAGTATGGGTCACTGAGTGTTTCAGAAGTAATGATTTGAATGGCTTGGCCACTATAAAGATGATGCCTGGGTTGTAATTGTAGTGAATCTGTTTTAAGATGCACACAGTACCATAGGTCTGGGGTCTGCAACCTGTGGCTCTGGAGCCACATGCGGCTCTTTGGTCCCTCTGCAGTGGCTCTAAGTTTTGATCAAAACTAACATAAAACTGAACTTTATTGGTTGTTGTACCAACAACAATAAGTGGCTAATGTTAGCAGTTTTCCAGTCATTTCTTTTGCCAATATGTGAATGATAGTAGGATTATAACTTGTTGACTACATCATGCTACTAGTTTGTTAGCCACTTATTTTAGCTCACTTCCAGTCTTAACGGTGGGATCTTCTCAAATCCACCAAATGTTTTGCCGGTACTACCTTTAAGGCAACTTGCTGAGAAGAAATTTGGTGAGTCAACTTGATAATAAAATTAAAGGGAAAAACAAAGTCAAAGTAAATGGAAGTATTTATTTTAATTTTAAAATTCAATTACGTGTCCAACAAGCTGGCCTAATTTTCAACTTTATGCTTTATTACTTCATAATAAGATACTTTATAAATTGTTGCCACAATTAAAAAGAAAACTCACATGAGCTTGCTTACTTGTGTTTCAATTTTTATACGATTAGTAAAACTCTTTTTTTCTTCTTTACATAAACTCAGTCTCTTCTTTTGCCTTAAAATATAAACTATCAATAAATATTAATAATAATTTGATGTTTTAGTTTCATAATATCACAGCTACTGGCTGGAAAAGCCCCCTCCAACAGGCTTGAAGTGGCCCATGGACCACCAGTTGATATTTTATTTAGTGTGCAAAGGGGAAGAAATGGCTTTTTTTATCATAAAGGTTGCAGACCCCTGCTCTAGGTGCAAATTTTATAATTACAGTATTCCATCCAGATTTGTTACTCACTAAAAACTTTTGATGCACAAGGAAACTAAGAGCACTTTGACACCAGGGTAGTTTGAGGGGTTGATATTACCACACATTTGTAACTGACAAAACTAGTGAACACCTCAGGACTTGCTCTCTTCAGTTTCCAAAACACCCACAGGGTGTTGTTAAAAAATGACATGATGCATGTTTTGGCACCACCAGGCTAACAAAACCCTTTTTTATTAAGGCACTGCTTTCCACAGATGTGACATGAACTAAACCTGTGTCATGCACAATTTACCCCATATTTGTAATATTTTGTGATGGAAATGAGATTGGGTTGGACCTGGTGACATAAACAGTTCACTTTGAACGCATCACTCATCTGAACTGCTGCAGTCATGATAATATACAGACACACTCACTGCTCTGGCAAATCTGACAAATTCTCTTAATAAATGAATAATATGCGGTCCAAACATGTTTCCCTATAGGGTAACCCAGAAAAATGGTTTCTGCAGCAGATATGGTTTTGAACCCAGTGAACAACAATTTCTTTTTTGTTTAAAAACAGTCAGATGCAGCTGAGTATCTGCACTTTGTTTGACCTTGTTAAAGTGTTTTCAGTCTGTTACAATCCACTGCAGTTTTGTTTCTTACAAAATTCTAACCCAGAATAAAAAAAATAATTATGGCAATATACTATAGCAAAACATGAAAAAATTGTTAATCTAGAAGGACTTTTGTCTG
Organism: Argolebias nigripinnis; assembly: GCA_031763805.1. Classification (NCBI taxonomy): domain Eukaryota; kingdom Metazoa; phylum Chordata; class Actinopteri; order Cyprinodontiformes; family Rivulidae; genus Argolebias; species Argolebias nigripinnis. Next base: position 12,452,066 of record JARVJN010001240.1, read on the forward strand.
ATGATGCAGCTTTTCATCTGACAAACGATGCTGACTGCAAGACCACCATGTCCTCAGGTGAAGGAAAATCTCACGTTTTCTCCAGCTGACAGCTATGGTATATTAATGCAATTAAACTCTCAGGAATATAATGCTGGGTTTGCAAAAATCTGAAAATGTGTGGAAAAATATATTTTCAGCTATTTTAACCACTGTTGCTATGCTTTGTACAATCACTGCAACCACATATAAAAAGGATTATGGTGGTATTACACAATGTGAGAAAAGTTGGACGTAATGACTTTTATAAAATCTGCTACCGTCACCGAATATAGACTTTAACCAAATAACAGAATAATAAAAATGACATGTAAACTTTGACTCTTTGTGTCAGTTTTTGCAAACATATCTGAATAGATCTGGAAAATCATTATTGAACAAATGACCAAAGTGACTGAATGTTTTAACAGCTACAAAGTAGTAAATATGACCAATTTCTAACACTGAAAAGCCTTAACTTTACAGAAACCATGCATTTAAAAAAATATATTTCCCGTAATTTTTAGCTATACTGTATATACAAACCGGATTCCCAAAAAGTTGGGGCACTAAACAAATTGTGAATAAAAACTGAATGCAATGATGTAGATATGGCTAATGTCAATATTTTATTCATAATAGAACATAGATGATAGATCAAAAGTTTAATCTGAGTAAATGTAACATTTTAAAG
>JARVJN010001240.1:12514537-12530163 GCA_031763805.1 Argolebias nigripinnis
TATCTATCTATCTATCTATCTCTCTATCTATCTATCTATCTATATATATATATATATATATATATATATATATATATTAGGCATGTATCGCAGGTGAACTGAGAACAGAACCCCCTGCAATAAATGAGGGACAACTGCACAATCACATTTAACTTTCTTCTCCTCGTGTATGTGATCACTAAGAACAGGATCAGATGTTTTAAATCTCAGATTCATCTATTTCTGTGTCCTGATTCTGAAGGAGCTTCGGTTAATGAAGCAGCAGAAGGAAAGGACAAAACAGCGCCCGAAGGCAGAGGAGTGAATTCAGCAGAGGAAGCAAATGGACCAGATGAGGAAACAGGCTGAGAGGAGGACTCTGGAGAAATGTAAAGAAGCTGGGTCTGGTTTGAGAGGGCTGGTGTTTTACTCAGCCAACTGGTCGCACTGGTGGGGATGGGGATGAAAGAGACCGAAGTCAGGGCTCGCACCAAGCCCATTAAACACACCCTGAAGGTCTTCCAGACAGTGCAAACTGAGCTTCTCAAGTCTTGTTGTTATGATACGCTGGAGGGAGGATTTGTCACACTGAACACAGCTTCAGCTGGTGACCAAAGGACCCACCAGGCTCGGTGGCGTGGTGAAGACATGTTGATTTTGATGTTAAATGTCACTGGAATCGGCCTCCCCGGGGAGCTCCATCTGTGTGCACCCATGTTTCGGCTTCCACTCGTTTCTGACTATGAGTGAGATGGACTGAGAGTTTTCTCTTTGAAGCCGGCAGACAACCAAGACATTTCCATCCGTTAGCAGCCTCGTTTCCATCACGGAGCCAAATGTACGCGTGTGACGAGGCTCTTGATTTTTCTCCTTCCTTGGGGTTGAATCACTGCTTAATTAGGTAATAAATCCTAACTTCAAACACTGACAATAGCAGCAGAGCCACAGTTGCAGCTTCCCTGGCTGACATTAATATCTGAGAGGTTTAAGCTGTGGCGTCGCGTCAGTGGATCTCTTCAAGCGTTTGGACCTGATTGATGCAATGAGCAATAATAGGATTGAAAGGGTCACCGCCTTCCTATTAGAGTCTTCATTAGTTAAATTTGACATAAAACTCCTGGCAGGAATTGATCTGCCTCTCACATGTGGAGCCTCGCAGACAAAAATGGAAAAATAACAAAAAGTCTGGTCAATAGTGTTTGTTTTCACCAGAGCATGAAGTTACGACTTGTTTTCTTTGCATTCAGTGCAAATCAGCAGGAAACGAGACAAATAACATTAATATAAATGATTGATACAACACCCAATATCAGGACAAAATCTTTATCCATAGAGTAAAACGTTGATTTAGTTGGGCATTTGCGTCAATATTTTTTGTAACTACACCTGGATGTTCGTGAGTCGCTAGTCAAGCCATGTTGCGATGTGAGCTTTCAGCTCAGAAGTCAAGGAGGTGTGGAGTGAAACTCAGCAATGTTGGTGTGGAGCACTGTTCAGAAAACGCATGACAGTCGTCTCACGGTCTAGGTCCAGTAACTGGACAGTTGCACAGGCCGCCTGTCACCCCTGAGCTGCTACGTTGGCAAAAACAAAACATCTGGACTTTTGTTGTTGAAGACATTTTGTTCCTCATCTAGGAAGCTTTCTCAATTCAAAACGCCACACGCTCAACTTCTGTAAGAAATCTAACTTTTTGTATTCAAGAAGCGCTGACCCGTAAAGGAACCAAAAACATCTTCATCTACAGAACAGAAGTCCAGTTGTTTTGTGACTTCTTTAGAATTGACCATGTCCTGGATGACAGAGGATCTACACCAGCACTGGCTCGCTCCTTCATGTATTGGGCTGATAGTCAGAGGTGTAACAACGGCAGGTTGACTTTAATAAGCCCATGCTGCTTCTCTAGCTGGTCTCAGGCCAAACTCAAAAGTGTTTTTTTTAAAGAAAAGGTTATTTCTTTAAGGTAGTATCACAGCTTGTAGTCTTGTTGCTTAAAATTTAACATGTTCTTAACGTTTGGACCTCAAATTATATCCTAAAATAGTGGTGAGCTTGTCCTGAGCCTCTCCAACCCATCACAATTTAGTTTCTTTAATCCTAAAGATGTGTTTTGACAAAGGACCACAGGAGCTCTCGTGGCAGAAAAGCTCCAAGACTACAATCTCCAATGTCCAAGTCTCACTGTATGCTGATGATAAGTTATAATTAATAAAATAATTTGCCTATACTTGTCGATCGTCATTTCAACAGTGGTCTTTAAGAGACAACAGTAGTCCCTCGTTTATCACAGGGGATCCGTACTTTGAAGATCCGCGATAAGTGAAAAGCTGCAAAGTAGGAATAGTAGTACAAGTAGTAAGTACAGGTAGTCCTCGACTTACAATGGAGTTCCTGCGCTGCGTCGTGAAGCGAATTTCAACGTAAGTCGGAACCTACGTACATACTGAACCATATACGTACAGTACTGTATTTTACCAAGCACTTAGCCTATCCTAACCCTACATAATTTTCAAAACACATGCATTTGGGGGACATAATGAAGTGAAAAAAGAGTTAGTAACCTACTGGTATGCTGGTGAAGCCATTCCTCCATCCTTCCTCTGTATTCTCTATTGCGTTTATGTCGTAAAACCGCCGTCCAGCCTGGTCCATCCTCCATGCGTATTCGTTTACTACGTAAAACCGCGTTCACAGTACACACAGTAACAGTAAGTTGTACTATGTACAGTTTTGTTTTGTTTTATGAATGTCCAGTGGACCAAACTTAGCTTTTTTAGAGAGTACAGGGCAGAATTCCTCTGCAGCTACGTTTACGAAGTAAAACCGGAAACTGCGTAACTTGGCTTTTCACAATAAAATTTCAAAATAATTTTTATGTATTTATTTATTTATTTTATGGGAGATGCGTCGTAACTCTAGACCGTCGTAAGTCGAGGACTACCTGTATATGATACAACAGCATACCATACTGCTACTACTACTCTGCTACCATCTAACGGCTGCAAGTGGCACTGTTCAAATGTATTTATTTTTTTGGTCAGAATGAATGAAAACGGTCATATCTCAGCCAAAAATTGGTTTATAAATATGGGGGGAAATCCATAAATACATCACTTTGGGCATGTAAATTATGCAAAAAAAAAAAAAACAGCAACAAACAAACAAAACAAAAAACAGCAAATTATAGGCAGAATAATATGGTAATTAAGACTCAAAGATTTTTCTAATGTGAGGAACATATTTATCACAGGCACATTTGAGCTTGAGAGTTTAATAACATTCATTAGCTCTTCTTGTTTGGGGTGTTGGTGTCAAGTTTTCAACAACAACAAAAAAGCATGAGTGACTAACAGCACAGTGACTTAACACATGTTTGTTGTGTTTCACCTCCAGATTTATCCCAATGAACGGCACAGCATCCGGTGTCCGGAGTCCGGAGAGCATTATGAGATTTCGCTGCTTCACTTCCTCCAGCAGAACCTCTGATAAGCCTTTTCACACACTAACCTTCTCCTGGATTCTTGTCCCTCTTTCCTTTAAACTCTTGTCTATCTAAACCTAAATCACCTCTGACTTGATTTTATGAATGCAAACTACACAAACCAATGCCACACCTCAAGAGATAATCAGCAGTCTTAAAGTTGCTGCAGCATTAGGATATGGTTACACAATCCAGATGTTGATAAAACTTGTGGCCTTTTAAGCTGCTTTTGTATGTTAAAGTGTCCTTTGAAGGCCCAAAACCTCCAGAGGGCACTGTTCACTCAGAAAAACAGGGATGAAGCTTCCAGAGCTGTATCGATGGTTAAAAAGGAACATATGACAGAAATGATTATTTTTGTTTAAAGTGCAGTTTGCTGCACTTTAAACAGGACAGCATCACACACGACGTAAAACCAGACAAACATGGACGTTTTTCTGATGTTTTAAACAGGTTTCTTTCTTTGAATTTTGTGCCATTACTTTCCATTTTTTAGCAACTTTTATTTTTTCATCTGTGACTTAAAGAAAGATCTTTCTGTTCTCTTTGTAAAGGCAACACATGTAAAGCTCTTTAAGAGCTTAAACTCTTTGTGTTTTATTTGGAGCTTTGTTCTTCGTGTGAGCTCATAGATTATTTTTATTGTGTTGTAACAGAAAAAAGTAAAATCTTACACTTTTATTGGGCAGTAATGTAAAAAAAGATTTTATAAATCCTGAACTGGTTGGCACATGTAGCGACCTCTTGGTGTTCTTCTCGGTCGTTTGCTTTAAGTTTGTCGAGCTTCTCTTTCTTCTGCTGCTGAGGAATTTTGCACAGTGCGTATTTGCCTTGGTGCCAAGAAATTGACCTGTAAGAAGATATTTGAGAGGCGTTGGCGTCTCGGGTGCCTTGTATTAGTTTAGAAGCGCCTGCTCACACAGTAAACGTATATCAGGGAACATGACACAGGACTCGCAGCGAGTCTCACGCCGCCTTGAAACTGTAAGCGGAGCGAATTGTGACGCATTTGTGTTGAAGTGTACCGTACTCAAATTTTGAAGAAATAAACAAAAGTGAACAATTTGTTACAAAGGCTTTTATTTTATTTTTACGGGCATTAAAGTTCATGCTCAATAATCCAGGTACAAAATCCAACAATGTTCATTCAGGTCATCTGGACAGTTTATTTTTTTTTCTTTTTTTGTTGAGAGACGTTTCGCCCTCCATCCGAAGGGCTTCATCAGTCTGAGGAGTCCCAAACAAACTGTTTTCCCCACTAAGCAGAATACTCCTACAGTGGACCAACCAGTTTGCTGGTGATAAGATGGTTTCTGGGGGATGTCTTGAACCGCTTTGGCTGTGGCAGCTTGGGAGGAGTCGACAGAGGAGAGGACATCCCCCAGAAACCATCTTATGGTTGGCCCACTGTAGGAGTGTACTGCTTAGTGGGGAAAACGGTTTGTTTGGGACTCCTCAGATTCATGAAGCCCTTCAGATGGAGGGTGAAATGTCTAAAAAAATTTAAAAAAAATCCAGATGACCTGATTGAACATTGTTGGATTTTACAGGCATTCGTAGTGACAGCAACTTGTACCATTTTATTTTGTAAGTTACGTCTTTGTGCGACTCAAAAAACTCGACCTGACAAGAAAATGTTTTATTTCAAAGCTTTAAAATCTGCAATCCAATTTTTCTATAAACGCCACCTTTATTTGAATACTTCTTTCTCTCTTTCATAACATCTGTCTTTTAGTTTCTGTATTTTGTGAATGGATTACAATTTATTTATTTTAGGTGAAACATTAAACAGGGGGCTTTGTAAAATTACTGATTCACAAACAGCAGCTCAACATCCTCTACTACTGATTTACATTTTAGCACAACAACTCTTATTTTACTGATTAATCCTCCCGCAGAACAAAAACACACGTTTTTTGGTTAACTGGTAACTAAATGGTCTCTAGGTGTGAGTGAGAGAGTGAACGGTTGTTTGTCTTGACGTGTCCCTGAGATGGACTGGAGACCTGTCCAGGGTGTCCCCCGCCTCTCTCACACTGATAGATGGACATGGACACCAGCGACCCAAACAGGAAGTGGGTAAAGACGATGGATGTTGGAGGAGTTGCATCAGTGCCTCTTGGTGTCAGATATGTTTATATCTTCTGGCTTCCACATGGTTTATCTTCTGTTTTAATGCAGCACGGTGAATCTACTCTGACTAAAACCATGTTTGATTAAAAAAAATTAAAAAATCAAATCAAATGAAGCAGTAAAAATAAAACATTAAGCCAGTAAACTCCAACATAAATCCTCATTCCCTCCCACATTAACTACCACATAGTAAATGCACCTTTTGTCAAATTTAATATAAAATATGCTAAATTGATCATACAAACCGGATTCCAAAAAAGCTGGGACACTAAACAAATTGTGAATAAAAACTGAATGCAATGATGTGGAGGTGCCAACATCTAATATTTTATTCAGAATAGAACACAAATCACAGCTCAAAAGTTTAAACTGAGAGAATTTGTATCACAGTCTGTAGTCACACAAACATCCATACTAGACAAGACACTGAGACATTAAAATAACAATACACAAAATCATCACTGTTCGTTGAGAAGCCTGATCTCTACAAGGATGAATGAGTTTTTCAGTCAGTTTGTTCTACATCTGGGCAGCAGATACCTGCGTCCAGATGGAAGCAACCTGAACTCACCATGGAATGGGTGATCAGGATCTGCCAGAATCAGCCTGGACCTATGTGGACCAGAGAGCTGCCATCTAGGGCATCCGAGGGAGCACATGGTGGGGATAAGGGCCTTGCTTAAGGACCCAGAGTCGGGCAAATGACTGTGGAGGCAGGTATGGGTGTTTCAACTTTCCCGCCCATGTTGATGTTGTTGGTCTGAGGAATCAATCCGGCGACCTTCCGGTCACAGACCCACCTTCTCTAACCTCTGCGCCACCACTCCCCCATCTTTTTACTGTTTCATCATAATTATTAGTAAATGTATTACTGGTAATATTATTTTCATGAAGTATTTTATAAATATTTAACCAATTGATTACCAGTATTTATATTTAAGACCGTTGTTGCCTGCCAACTTGTCTTAAAATCTACATTAGTTCAGATTTTGGTGCTGTGATTCTTCTTATTTTTGCTTTTCTGGGATGTGAAATTAATTGTAAATGTGAGACATTTGTTTTACTAGGGAGCTAGCATATGTAATATTGTAAAGTGGTATTAATGCAGAAGTACAAACATTGAAAACCAAAACAAGATGACAAGACGTCTAAGGGGATATTAAATCATTTGTTGAAGATGACATGTTTGCTGTCATCTCATCTTCTCCTGCATTTGTACCTACACTATCACACTTCTGTCAACTTGTCAACATAAAAGATGATGCCATTTTACGACGGATATTTCTTCCATAAAACTGATCTTTGCAACAGTGTAGTCAGATTTATTTTTCTCTTTTTTAGTCCTTTGTCAGAAACCTCTTTTGCAAACGTTCTTTCTATTTTGTTTCCTCTGCAGTTTGAGCAGCATTACTCTTTACAACCTTATATGTCTCCATTTATGTTCATTCATTAAAAAAGAAAAAAAGAAAAAGAAAACAGTAGATTTTTTTTTAAAGCATCTTCTTTTTTAGCTCCCTTTTCTGCGTAATGTATTATAAATTGTCATTTTCAATGGATCTGAGAACAGAAAGTTGGTAAACAAAATAATGGCACCTTTTTAGTAGGCACATGCCCAAATGAAAAAAAAAATGCTGTAACATAAAGTCATAATTGGCAGCTAGGTTTAGAAGAACTAATAAATGGTAACTGAGACAGTAAAAGGTGATTGTAAAAATGCTACTTTATAACTTATTTTGCACATTTTCTTAAAAAATAATCAGGAAGCTTAGTCACAGTGAAATAGTGCCATCCTGCTAAATTTAGATTCAAAGGAAATTGATCAATTCTACTTTTATTATCTTATATCTATGCAAGATGTTTGCTCCTAATTTTCCCACCACTATCATTAATGTTTCTAAAACAAGGCTTTGATCAATTATTCACACTATTTCTATTCTCTTTGTTTAGAATAAACCATATTTAGCTAACCCACAACACTTAATGATTTTACATATAAAAAATGCCATATAACAGCTGATTTTTTTACTCAATATCACAAGAACTGAACATTTGCCACAATTTTTATACTAGCAGCAAAAGTGTGATTTATTAAAGTTTCATGATAAATAATTTGCATTCGGCTTTTATCTTTGGAAATGATCATTTATTCAGTTCAGCCTCTTCTTGTTGCTCTAGAAGGGGGTGTCAGTGTACTATTTTCTCAGCCCAGTCAAGCAACCTCTTTGGTCCTGCTTCTCTTAATTGGGACACTACAGTTAACATCAGAGTTATTTGGGACCCACAGGACCTCCTCATTTCATCGTACCCTTTGACTCAAACACTGTACTTTTCACAATTGCCATTTCCTTCAGAACTTATTTATTCTACTTTGGTGTATTTGTAAATGTCAATATATGTCGACACAGTAGGGGAAAGTGTTTGAAATTTTACTGCTTCTATTAACTAATACCACTTTTTTGAATGTGGGTCAGTCTTTTAGGAAAAAGTAAAGAAAACTCGAATATAGCCTTTTGAAAGATAAGATAGTTTATTCTATTGTCATTAGAAGCATCAGCAAAGACAGTTTTTCTTCTTAATAATGTTTTATGACTGTTTTATTCTTATTCTGAAACAGTTTAAATTCACATACACCACACATCTGCCAAACAATTACAAAATATTGAATTTTGCAGTCATCTGTCTTACAAGAAAATTGATCTAAACACCCACTGTTCTTTTTCTTGATTTTATAAAACACAAAACACAAAACGGTTCCAAAAATCCTATTAAACATTTGCCAACTTACTTCACTTTTTCTCTGCCTCGCTTCACCTTTTTAATCGCCAAACTGCTGTGTTTAAGTCAAAACTTTCTCTGGCTGCAGGACAGAACGTTGTTTTATACTTCTAAGAAACATGTGGGGGTGGTGGTTCTTTGCTGCTGGTCTCCGAATCTCAGCAGCATCTTTCTCAGTCCTTGAGAGGGCTTGGAAAAGAGTCGATGTTGGCAAGCGCAGGCATCCTGCCAGCTTGTCCATCTTTCTTTACATGGTCTACTGCTGTTTGGGGTCACCGTTCAGGTCAGGTTTAGAGTCTGTCAGCGGGATCAGTTTTTCTTTTACTGTTGGCTGCACACACATGCCCACCATACAGTACAAGTGTATACGAATATGTATTGTTATCTCTTCTGATAAGTTTTTCTTGTGGTGCTGTCAGTCAGTTTCTGAAATGTTTTTTTTTTTATAGACATAATGTTATATAAAAACAAATGGTCTTTTTTGTTTTTTTAGTCTTTTATTTTCCATCAATTACTTTAGTTCATGAAAATATCTGCAAAAGAGAAAGACGTTAAAAGGTAGCATCCAGTGATGAAGAAGCGGTTGCATGTTACATTAAACCTGTTATTTGTCAACCTGCATATAGTGTATGCATTATTAGTTTTGTTAGTCCTATGTGAACACACACTCATGTACACAGACATCCTCTAAATGTACTCCTGCATGCAAATAGAGTAAGTATTCGCTCACTCTGTATTATCATTTTTCAGCTGTACCACTCAGGCGGCACTCAGGAAGGCTTTGGGTCTTTCCTTCACCCTCATCACTTTTACGTTTTCTCTTTCTGCCCATACTCTCGCTCCAACTTTTCTCTTCCTCTGAGGCAAGTTTTAAACATGAGATTGAGATGCAGCTTTGCCTCGTTCTGCTTTTGATAGAGGTGTGGCGTCTAATGAATGTGAAGTGATAGGGACTGGGAAGGAGCTGGCAGACTGTGTAAACTACGTGTGTCTGGGTCTGGAATTGAATAGTTAGGAGGTTGCCACAGTGCGTTAGTGCAGGGGACATGGAGAAGGAATGCTGGGAACTACTTTTTTTTAATACCAGTGACTAGGTCCCCTGTCACCAAGCCGGCTGCTTTAAATGATGCCTGATTAATTGAATGAGCAACACACTCCACATGGACTACACTGATAAGGACTTTACATACAATTTACTCATTTTCACTACATTGGCAACATTATATTCAGATTATCAAATGAATTATTACTTCCCTCTCTGCAATAGATGGTGTATAATGTATTTAACAAGTCTAATATTACTAACAAAGTTCATTCAGATCAACTGGACAGTTTCTCTTGTTTTTTTTTTTTTTTTTTTTTTTTTTTTTGAGGTTTCGTTTTTCATCCAAAGGACTTTATTACGTAGTCAGAGTAGCCACAACAAACTGAGTCTCAAAAGCAGCACACCCACATAGTAAACCAACCAGTTTGCTGGCGATAAGATGTTTCTGGGGCCAGCCTTCTCCCCCATCAACTCTACTGAGGCATGTGTAGCCAAAGTGGTTCAAAAACATCAAAGTTCATGCTCAATAATCCAGGTAGAAAATCCAGCAATGTTCAGTCAGGTCATCTGGACGGTTTCTTTTTTTTTGTTTTTGAGACATTTCCTTCTTCATCCAAAGGACTTCATCAGTCTGAGGAGCCAGTTGACAGTTTGTTGTGGCTCCTTGGACCAATGAAGTGCTTTGGATGAAGGACGAAACATGACGACGACGTCGACGACGACGGCGGCGACAAACAACAACAACAACAACAACAACAACAACAACAACGAAACCGTACAGATGATCTGACCAAACTTTGTTAGGTTTTGTGAGAATCTTGACCGGGTCTGTTCCTGTAACCGGTCCGACTCCCCACCCCGGCGTCTGGTTCTTTTATTCCAAAATGGAGAGGAAAGTTGCTCTAACTCAAATAAATCAAGATATATATAATTTCCGTTTACCAATTTAAAGTTCATCAGGCAAGAGAAAGTTACAGTTTCAGCGCCGAGGCATCCGTCCAACTCGTCTTAACCCGACAGCGGAAGTGGAAGCCCCATCTAGCAGAACTCCCCAGTTTATATTGGCCCTTGGCTCTGCCTTCACTTCCAGGAGCACAGCCTATAAGAGTGCATCAGTGGGGTGACTATGTGTAACGTCATTGGTCTTATTAGTTTCTGATGGTGAAAAATGGTTGAAAAGTGCAATATATCTATGTGATGGAAGCCAGCAAAAAAAATAAAAAAATAAATATAAATAAAAAAACTCCTTATACAGTGTTGACCCTGGTAAGCTCACTCAGAGCAGCTGGGCCCATTTCATCTGTACAGAACTGGGCCAGAAACTAGTCCACTTTTGTGCAGACAAGACCGAGGGTCTCAGCGTGATAAAGTATGATAACTCTAACAATTTTCTACCTGACTTATTGAGCATGAACTTTTATCTAATATGACTAATTGATTCAAAGGGGATAAAAAAACAGTTTACATCTGGTTTGAAACATCAGGTAGGTCAGTACTTGTATTGTTTCATGTGCTTGAAATGTCTGTATGATAAAACAAGATGTTGCCACAGCAGGTGAGCCTTCAGTGGTACAGTAGACTACAGTACATCTGAGAGATTAACCAGGTATTCAAATGTATTAGAAACTATTTCAGAGGATTAAGATGTTTCAGCCTTACCCAAAGTGTGACACCAAATACAGTTTCTTCACTTAGGGAAGGTAAGCGGATTTAGGCTCTTTGCTTTCATTATGTCTTAAACACTGTTGAAACGGCCCAGGACGAACTGGCATCAAGATGTGCTGAAAAGATCGATTCCTCCCTCCCTAAAGCCAACAAACGCTGAACCCCAGGTCTTTGTGCAGATGCATTAGAAGATTAAAAGTAATGTCTGTACGTGCCAGCCGCTTCCTAATTGATCCTAAGCCTCCTCCCACACACATCTTTGCTTCTTTCCCTGCCATCAGATGAGGCGCTGCACGGTATCGATCCTCAACACCAATTTCTTGATTGCCAATTCTGATGTGAAGAATCCGGCCTAATGCCTTAATCATACACTTGTGATTATGGGGGAGTCTCTTCTAATCAAAGGTCTAAGCTGCAATGCCAAAAGCCAGCACGGGGGTAGTAATCAGTAAGAGGTGTTTTAAGGAGGGACGCTGAAAACATCCTGCAGCCTTCTGAGTCATTTCTTTTTCTGAATCATGACTTTATTTCTCAGAATAAACATCAGCCTAGATTTTGAACGAAAAACTAGTTCTGTCAAGAGTCAACTGAAGTGAATATTCAGTAATTACTTTTTGCATAACAAGCTTTACTCATCAGTAGTCAGGAGTAATCAAAAATGGCTGCATAAAATGGTGATGTACTAGCACCTTTCTATCTTATCAAGATACTCAAAGCACTTTACACTACAATCTGTGCCCTTATTTACCCATTCATACAGCTCTACTAGATCTCTACAAGGAATAATCAATACTTTTAGATCACATTCATACAACGATGGGACACACATCGGAGGGAATGAGGGGTTCAATGTTTTCTACAGGTACACTTTGGCATGTGATTGTTGGTAGAATTGAATCCCCCAACTCTTGCATTGGAGAACGACTGCTCTAAACCACTGAGCCACAGCCGCCCCAAATAAAAATACATTACTAAAAATAAAGCGTACTGTAGTTAATTTATAGATCAGTGCCTTTCTCAATCAAAAAACAGCTTTTGTCATCAAAGACTATGTCAAGATTCAAATGGGAACACATTCATAGGAGCACATAAAAACTGATTGTTTTGTGTTAAGTAATTTGAGACCTTTAACCCAAGTGATGACATCAGCTTGTAGTTATTTATAAAGATGAGCCAAATTTCCTGGGCAATACTGACATCTTTGGGCGCTTACTTTAATAGTGTATCCAAGGATCAGCCGAGGTCACCAGTAGAAGCTGACAGGGTGAAATATGTTGTTTCCCCTATTGACACCATCTCCTGGCCCAAGGAGCTAATTAGCTTAGTAAAGTGGTGGTGTGCGGTGGGGTTGGGGGGCAAAGCACGCATGCCTCTTCTGGACTTCACTTTTTAATAAGCTGATTCTTCTTTTTTAACAGAGCAGAGAGACCCTTAGCATTCAGCTGACCTCTGTACTTAACATGTGTTCAGATCCAGGTCAGTGGCCTAGTCAGACTGTGTGGAAGGCGAGTGTTTGCATGCATTTATGTTAGAGAGAAATTTAAAATTTCTGTAGCACCATGTTCACTACGACCTCTTTAATGATATTCTTTGCCCCAAACTATTTTAGTTATAGCAACAGCTGAGAAAAATCAAAACACACTATGTCAGACATTGTATTTCTTCTTTTAAACGCCATATTTAGTTTGTTACTCACCTGCTTCTCTGCAGTATGTCAGTGCAGTAAATAATGTCATTAATTTTAGTATCATTAACCTTGACAGGAAACTGGCTGTTGTCTTTCAACAGCTCATTCAAAGACGCATGTGACGCATTGTTTTTGATGTGCACTGATGAGATACTTCAGTCGCTATAGTTTAACCTACTGGGAATAGAGCTTGATGTGCCTCCCGTCTTCACAGAGATGGAATTTAAATAGATGTGTTATTCACATGCCTTTAATGGTATTGATATGTTAGCTTTCTTGTTTGTTGACACTTTTATTGTCAGTTGTGTTTTTCTCGAAACCAAGCCATTCCTTCAATGTGTTATGAAAACATTTTGTTCAAAAATGATCACGTTGAACATTAGTCTGTCAAAACACTCATATCGAAATACCGAATGAACATTAAATTGTGTCTCGTGTCTTTTATTAGATTCTATAAATTGTTTTATAATGCATACATATTCTAAAATATCTAATATTCTTAGAATGCATTTGCAATAATATTGGAAAGTAATGTAAGTTTTAAAAAATGGTTCAAATTAGTTATTGTTTGGAAGTGTGCTGCCACTGACAAACCCCCCCCCCCCCCCCATCAACATAAATATGTACAATATTGCTATTACCCATTTGGAAACATTTTTCCTTCCAGCGATGGCTCATTACAAATGATGACTTTCAGTAAGTAGTGAAATATCAGTATGGAGCTCATAAATGGCATCATCACTGGGTCTAAGATGAAATCTATTCATTCAACACTGGAACTAATGTTCCTGATAAATTATTGTCAGTCAAGATACACTAAAGACAATCATTTGCACAGTTTGTCAAATAAATTTGCTTTTATTATGCAATTTTGCTGCTTCATTTAAATTTGTAGCACTGCTCTTCCCTTTTATTCTTTAATTTAGACCATCATCTCGATTTGCCCTGCATTTGTTACTCTCTCTGGTGCAGTGCTAACTCAGACTGCCTGCAGAGGGTAGTCACAGACTACAATGAAAACCTAACACCAGCCTATTAATTTCAGACAGCCACACGCAAGGAAGTGCACATGCAGGCTTACACACTCACCAAAGCAGAAACAAACCTTTCTTTCTCAGTACAACATATTGTCGACAATATTTCAACAATACACCTGATAAGAATCAAAGATATCTGAGGAACCAATGGAAATATGTGATTGCCAGATGTGGATACAAAAAAAAGAAAGCTTAACCAAACCTCAGTCCCAGACAGGTGAAGTATGTGTAGCCCTCTACCAGGTAGAAGCAGATTGAACACTTTAGTTGCTTAGATGAAACGGATGGGATTTTATGAAATTTGTTTGTCAGCACAAATACACCCTGATCCTTTTTTCCATGGGGCTGGGGGTGTTGTGCCGCAGTAGTAGTATGGTCTGCTGTATGTCTGTGTTTGAATGTGTGCACTCTCCCTTCTTTTAATGTCTGCTCATTTGTGCTTCCATGTCAGATTTGGTGGCAACCAAACAAACATGTCAGTAGAGAACTTGTACTCTATCAAAATGATCTGGATGCTTTAATAATGGATGCAAGCAGCAGCTGGAAAGGTGGGAAGGCATTGATTTATACCCACAGGTTTCCTGGGATTTTTATAGGATTGGCTAAATGTCATTACACTGCAGGTGGGAAGGTGATGAACTGTAATAAACTTTGATGTGGATGGGTGTGTGTCTCCTGTCATTGGCTCATAAACCGGAACGCCGTGACAAGTCTCCAAAGATCTACCACCCTCCCACCACCTGTCATCTTTTCAGCTCACACAACCACACATGCTCATTTAATTCCGAATCGGAACAAGCGCAAACACACACAAATAAATGTGCGCATGAGCAAACACATTTATAGTACTCGCATATGGAGACGGAGCGCAGTGTAATAAAACCGACACCAGAAAGGCTGCTGCTTGTTTGCAGAACTGTTCCGCTCATGACGTTTAGTGTGGGCAGTTTGCGTGTTTATATGATAAATAGTGATGAGTAAAAGTCGACATCTGCTACATCCTTTCACTTGTCTGGAAGTATTGATTTTGTTCAAACATACAGTATAGCTGAGCATGGGCGATGCAACTCATTGATCTCTCTTATTAATGTGCCGGCGTTTGGGGATTTCATTATAACTCTATGCTGGCACAAAAATCAATGGGTTACAAAATTAGTTTTTAAGTTCTGTCAAGGTTAATCAAGATGCATGAAAACATTCATTTTACATCTAACAGGCTTGAGTGTTCTCATCACTTTGGCTCATTCTGTAAGCTGCTCAGTTCATAAAATGTTATTTAGATATGGCAATTTGATATGGCAATTTGATGTAATGTTTTCCAAATTTTTATTTCATTCCTTTACATTGACATTTGTTTGTTCTACAGTAGTCTAGTAGTATGATTAATACTATTTTAACTTTTTAATTCTATTCAATTCAATTTATTTATATAGTGCCAAATCACAACAAAAGTTGTCTCAGGACACTGTACCAAAAAAAACTCACATACATACAAAAGCCAATTGCCGGTAGTAAAAGTTATCTATCTAAGGAGGGGAAACCAGCAGACACGTTGAATCTTTACTTGATCACAGTTTCCCATCCTGAGCAAGCACAATGGCAACAGTGGAAAGGAAAAACTAAATTTTAAAGAGAAGAAACCTCCAGCAGAACAAGGCTCAGTACAAGTGGCCATCTGCTTTGACCTATCTATCTATACTCTATCTATCTATCTATACTCTATCTATATATCTATACTCTATCTATCTATCTATACTCTATCTATATATCTATACTCTATCTATATATCTATACTCTATCTATATATCTATACTCTATCTATAT
>JARVJN010001240.1:13190019-13201273 GCA_031763805.1 Argolebias nigripinnis
AACGCTGATAATGTTATTTTAAACATGCTAGGAGGTAGATTGGACAGTTTTGCCGCTATATATTTGGATGATAACAGCTAATAACGCCCATTGTATGGACTGACAACATCTGAACCCACTGGTTCCATACGGGTTTCTGCATCTGCTGGGTGCTGAAGTCACTGTAAAAGTACTGAACTTTTTCCAGTCAGTTCAAAACTTTCCCTCTGGTATTTCAGCAGAAAGCAACAGAACTTCTGGGCGGGACACTGAAGGTTTCTGGGAAATGTAGTTGTTATGAGCAGGGATACAGTGTAGGATTATTGCGAGAAAACTACAAAATGGTGGCACCAGTCAGAAGTTTATTTTTTGTTAACTTTTTACTGTACAGTATCCAGTACTGTTCCAATCACGTGAGTAATATTGAAGAAGACAATCGTGTGCTGTGTACAATTTTTTTCTGTTTACAATCTTACTTTGAAAAACCATGAAAGAGAGAGTCTGCAAAGTTCGAACTGCGAAGTAATGAGGTACTACTGTACTTTCAAGATAAAATACAAAATCTGACTTTAGTTTCTGTGTTTATTGCTACACCTGTACAGTTGCATTCATGCTTCTTTATCATCGTCTCTTGTTTATTACTTTATTTACCATTAAACAGACAGATTTTGTTCTGCCAGTGGAGTCCATATAAAATGGTAAGCGCGGCAGGTTTGTATGATGAAAGTGGAGAAGCTGTTGGGTTTTGCACATCCTCTACTTAGTGTCATGTTTGCCATTTGGTGAATGTGGGCAGTGTAAATTTCACGCCCTCCCTTGCTTTGTGTTCTGTTTCATGAAATTGTCTATGCAGCTAAAATTGTCTCTATACAGTGAGATAGGTATTGGATTATTCTTGATTTTTTTAAGGGGTCCGTTTAGGTGCCAAATGATGAAATGAAACCCATTTTTACAAAACACCTATTCAACCCATTTTTACAAAACACCTATTCAACATTGCTCTCCGATCATCAATGTGCTTTCTTTCCTCACTCCAGCTCATCATTCCCTCTGTTGACCTCCCTCTCATATAGTTGTTTAAATCTGAGTATCTTTCTAAATCTGTTCTTCGATTGTCTTCCCTATTCACCCTCAAACCCAAAAGGATGCAAGCAATGGTAATGCATGGGAGTATGAACAGGTGAAATGTATATGTTTTCTCTCAAGCACCATTGTGCTCAAACTTGGATGGTGTGTGCTTGAAATATGTAATTTATATAATTATATAAGTTTATATAATTAACTTTTGAAGTCAACACTAGACAAACTCTTTATTACAGAGAAAAAAGGGAGCTAAGCACCATTTTCTCTATAATACCAAAGAATTAAGTTAATGACAAAGGTGTAGACAGGTAGTCTGCATGTCTCCTCCTATTTCATACAGTACTGAAACTGAATTATAAAGCTGCTCTAATCTCTTCAACAAAGGATTGGAAGCTGCACTTGTAGGTGTGTCAACGCTGCTCAGAATGAACACACAGGTTTAAAGGTGGGATTCCCGTGCACCTCCAAGATCTATCATACAAAGAACAAAGTAGCAGATATGCAATTTTTTTCTAGTGTTAAACTAAAATAAAAGCAATAGTCCAGGTCTTGTAAAGTGTGGTTCTGTGGAAAGAGTATGAACAACTATCCTAACTTCTCGTAGATAATTCTTTAAACGGTCATTTAGCAAAATGAAGTGTATTCCTGACCATATTGATGAGCAAACATTTATAGTTTGAAAAGATTAAAGACTGAAGGGGAATAGTTGTGATTAACCTTTCAACAAAAGTTTTATTTTTCTCCTGATAATAACAGTTGCTGTCAATATCCCTCTTCTACAGAACCCATTATGTCTGAAATATCATGGATGGTGTGATCAGAAAGTGATGTAGCTTGTTCTTGGAGTTTTGCTTGAATGGTTTTGGATGGTTTCCTTGACTCTTTTTCCACCATCCACACTATTTGTATGGTCAGCCTTGGGTTGCAGTTCTTGCATCCAGGTTCTGGGAGGTTGCCTTTAGCCCCAAGTACAACAGTGGCAGTTGCCGTCAGAGTAACATGAGGCTGCATGGAGAAGGTCTTGTAGTCTTTTTCACCTTTCACTTAAATGTCAACTTTAATTCACCGTTAAATTAAAAGGTATAAACCTGTTTACTTTTTCTCTTTAAGACTTTGCAAATATTATAATTACTTTTTCACTTTTTGGTACTTTATTTTGTACCCTTATTGCATGCTTTAGTACAGTAGTCCCTCGTTTCCCGCTGGTGTTCCACAGGCTACAGGAGGGAGCTTCCCCCTGCACTTGTGGTCTGCTCACAGGTGCAAAAACATTTAAAATAATTTATTTTAAATAAACAATCCATGGCTCATTCCATCAATCAGCCAACTGTTTCATGTCTGATCTTACGTTGAAAAACCACAATATAGTGAATCTGCGAAAAATGTAGCGCGGAGTAGCGAGGGACTTCTTGTTTGTTTATTCTTTGTTTTTTAGCGAGTCATATCCGTTCTTCTCATCCTGAGCATTTCATTGTACTGTTAACCTTGTGTTAACCTTGCATATGGCAAATAAACAACTTGAACTACAGTCACGTGGATAACCATAATCTTCTTTCGGAGCTCCTCAGACAGCTCTCGCCTTCGTTCCCTCTGCTCCATGATAAGTGCACACAACTACCGGTACACCAAACTACCCAGTGTTATGTTTCTTCCCTTCAAATAAGCTGAATGTCTGATGAATGGCTTGAAGGCATGGGTGATACTAATTAAGGTCAAACCCTTAGTTTTAAACATGACTATAACGCAAGAATTAATAGTCTCTTTAAAGCTCCAAAACAATTATGTTCATACTATTTTAGCACACTTTTATTAACTATAAAGATTAATAATTTATTTTAATGGTTTTTTTTTGTGTGTATTCTGTCACTGACTATAGACTTGCATATATACAAAGAACTGCTTTCAACTGAACCGCTTTTCACAAGAAACAAAGTATCATTTTCATGAGCTGTTAGGGTACCAACATATTGTTCTGTACAGTATTTGTACATGTACAAAATGTGTGCTGTGGATAATGCTGCACTTTCCAAATGAAAAACATTTTTAACATCTTCATGATGGCTGAAAATAATAGTAAGAGTGATGATCCCTTAGCAACAGGTGATGAGACTGTGCTTTCTCTTCAAATAGAAAGGCTTTCCCCCACACACATGGATAAACATTACACCTGCAAAGCTTCCTTTTGCACAATGCAGAACATAAGTTTTAACCCCTATATGCATCTACAGGAGAGGATGAGTGTCAAGCTCCATGACTCTCTAAATTTAGTTCAAGGCCGTGCCAGTCAACAGTTGAACGCGTGAAAGTCAGAGGCTGTAAAGGAGAAGTGGAAAAGGAAAGAAAAGCACACAGCAGCCTGCAGATGCTGCTCGCATTATTCTGTGTATGAAGGAGCCCCTCAGCATGTTTATACCTATTCATTGAGACAGCTGTGGGCATCTCCAGCTTGCCTATGCGTATGTTTCTCCAAGGCTCTCTAAGCCATCCCCATTCATCATCCTCCAACAGCCCTGTTCTAATTGGGCTGCATCCCCACCTGCTGTCACTCACCACCTCCTCCACACTGCGGAAGAGATACAGATGTACCTGGTCCGACACAGCCCTGTCGCAGCACACCTGTCCCTGCATTTGACTCACACATGTGGGCAGCTGAGCCCAGCAGCTATACAGAGCAGATTTGAGACACTGTGCCTTTCTTTTCACCCAGTCCACACCATCCTTCCCCTCCTTTCCCCACTGGTGTGGAAACCTGGTAATGATGTGGCCTATCAGTTAAAATGGAGACAGGGTTACAACCCTGCAGGGCTAGAGGTATCATCATGGGTAACTCTGTCCTCCAGTTTGGCAAGGGCATTTAATATTCCTCCTTCATTGGTTAGCGTGTATTTTAAAGTTTGGCATGGACTAGTTTCATAATAACTTCTGTCTTATTTGAATGGAGCTTGCCATTTCAGAAAGGAGAAACAGATACTCCGTTTTGCTACTGAGCACAGCCAGAGGACACCAAATGAGCCTTTGAGATTTCCCTGCTAAACCTACCGTAAAATGTCCAGAGCCCATGGAAATATAGCTTCAATTTGTTTGGAAGAAATCCCACAGCTTCTTGATGTCAGACAAGACAGCACCCAAAAGCCTCATTTCCGCAATTTGTTTTTATTAATAAATAAAGGATTACCACTTGTGTGCAACGAAAGATTGGTATAAAATTTGAATGGTCTTGACTTTGTCTACTTGGGCTAACAAAGAGATTTGCATTCGTTCAAATTGCCTCTTTCTTGATTCTGCATTCTTTGCACTTCAACCCTCGCTGCCAAACTTTTACAAGTAGGTTAAATTTCATGCAAGTATGTCACAAATTGTTAGTGACTCTGCTGAAATGTATTGTTTAAGCATGCACATGTTTCAAGTTTATTCATGTCCTATGTAGGGATACACCTTTGTCTATCTGACTGCCCCAGTGATACCTTTCCACTGATCCTCTCAGTGAAACAGACATTAACACAGTTTATTCTATTTAGTTTGAATCTTAGCTGACATTATAGCACAAGGGTTCCTGAGCTTAACCGTCCCTTAATAAATTCACGAAATGGTCAAATCTGCTGGATTTAAATTGTTTCGCTTTGACGTCTTCCAAACCATCGCATGCGCTGCAAAAAGAAATTCTAAATAAATCGAATTTTAGCTCAAAAGTCTCATACAGGTCACAGTTTGTAAATGACCACCAAATAATTACGTTCTGTAAGCCTCATAAAAATCTGTCCTGTAGATCATGAGTTATTTAGATAAATAGTATCCGTTTACCGTAGCTAACCGCTAACAACAAAGAACGATGCTATAAGATCGATTTTTTCTAGCTCTAAACATCTCCTGAAGCTAATAGTTTGTAAAAGACCACCAAGTAATTACGTTCTGTAAGTCTCATAAAAATCTGTCCTGTAGTTCATGAGTTATTTAGATAAATAGTAACCGTTTTTGCTAACAAAAACTGAGCTAACAGTAGTTCATACCTCCAGAGCAGGAGGCCAGGCTGCGACAGAGTGAGTCCGACCAGAGGAGCTTGCCTTCGGACACATGAGGTGGGACCGGTCGGTGTTCCCTAGCGGACAAAAGTGGTACTGCACCATTTTTTGCCCAAATGAAAACGGTCATATCTGAGCCAAAAATTGGTCTAAAAATATGGGGAAAAATCCATAAACAGGTCTCACCTCTCTATGGATCGCAGGGCGTGCAAATTAGGCAAAAAAAACTGCGACCTACAGTCCGGAATTTACGGTATATTTGTCAGTCCTGCAACTTATATGCTTTTTCTTCCCATATTCATAACACAATTTTTGACTGATGCTTTAAATTTCGAAGAATTGCAGCAGAGAGTCCTTCTGCGTGCGCTTGCTTTACTCAGATGGTGTAGGTGTAGGAACGCTGGAGAGCTAGCGGCTCTGGCCATGATGGATGAATGGATGGTGCCATCCAGGGGAAATGCAGCTGATTTGACCATTAAAGTGCATTTGTTAAGGAAAAATTAAACTGAGACGCGCCTTTCCTATAAGGCTGAGCAAACAAATAATTGTTTGTAAGAGTTAATCTTGTTAAATTTCAAAGAACTGCAACAGCGAGTCATCCCGTGCATACTCACTTCACTCAGCAGGCGGAGGAATGCTGGAGAGCTAGTGGA
Source organism: Argolebias nigripinnis (assembly GCA_031763805.1). Taxonomy (NCBI): domain Eukaryota; kingdom Metazoa; phylum Chordata; class Actinopteri; order Cyprinodontiformes; family Rivulidae; genus Argolebias; species Argolebias nigripinnis. The sequence goes on from JARVJN010001240.1 coordinate 13,195,754, forward strand.
TCCTGCTGCAATGGATGGATGGATGGATGGATAGATGGATAAATCCCCCACCCCCCACCCCAGGCTCAATGAAACTGGTTTGGCCATTAAATAAACTCATAAAAATGCAACTTAAATGCAGAAGCGACTAATATATGTTTTTATCCTCTTTGTGATGCTTTTTTTTTTTGACTGATGTGACTTATACACCAGAAAACACAGTATTTTACATGCCTTAACAGTATTTTTATACATTAGTCCTGCAGGGGTGTTAGCCGGATCAATTCAGAAAGTAGATAAACACACCTAAAGAAGGATACCTTTAGGTGGCTGCAAGTATAACGACATTTATAGAAAAGGTCAGAGACTCGGTGGCACAAAAGCTCTGTAAAAGGTGTGAGGATCCACCTTAAAAAAGGTGTAGAAGATGAAGCAGCCAGAGACAAGAATGATGACAAGGAGAAAGTAGACAGGCGAATTTGTGGCCATTTTGTGGTATCAGTGGTGCCAGATATTCTATCTTGTAGGCTCTGTTGCCTCCTCGAGCTTGTATGTCAGAGTGGTCACACAAGTAATCAACTGAGCAGCAGAGGACGAGTAACTTTAAACCCCATTAACAATCATCATATTTATTTCTGAACGTGGGACAGGCTTGTTGCCCACACTTCCATACACTGAGACCAGAGGACAGACGATCCTCGTCTGAGGTTTTCTGGAGGGGAAGAAAAGCCTCACTTCCTTTAACGCGCTGTAATCATGAATTATTGAGGAGGTGGAGGAGAAAATAAGGCAACTTAAATGTAATATGTGGCCTACTTATTGGCTTCCACCTTTTGTGACCGTTCAGCTTTAATTAACGGTGTGTGGATGGGGTGCGGGGGGTGAATGCAGATCTGTGACAGCAGCAGTGTTGTCAATAAGCAGTCATCTGGGAACAGTTTGGCTCTATTCCTTGTGTTTCCTGTAACATCTTTTTTTATTAATGAGATCAGCAAGATTGCCCATCAGCGCATCTTTCTGACAGGTGGTTCTGATCTAAAATGTACTTTAAATAGCTCTGCAGCTCTTTGCAGGAGGCCAATCAGAAACCCACCGAGCAGCTGCGTGTTCATCCTATGCACAGGGTCAGAAATCTGCCTTGATCAAACCCCGAGTCTGATTCTGCCCATGTGTCTCCAACGAGCGCTGCTAATATGGCCACCGCTCCACGCTGTCTAGGTGGAAAGTTCCACCATAGCCCCCTCACCCAGATGACTTCAAACACCCCAAGCGCGCTGCTCACAACTGACAGACAGGCGGAGAGGCAGCCAAAGCTCGGGCGTTTTATCATGAAAGAGGGCGAAGCATTGTTGTGGTCACTATTGTCATGTTGGATGACGTGGCCAAGACTGTGTTGGTTGTTTTGATGTGCTGTGGTGCTTTATTTTTAATGGATGAAGCAAGTGTTTAACCACAAAACGGAGACTCTATCGATCAAAGTTAAGTGTCAAAACATACAGTTGGGTGATTTGGTGTCAGGAAGAGGCTAAAGGATCATTGCCCTCAAATAATCTGACCAGAGGTTTAGCTATGAGTCGGCATGGAGGAGCCTACGTGCCCAACTTTTTATACCAAGACCCATCAAATCAAAAAGATACATGCCTTTTAAATAAGTAGGCTCCCCACTGAATGACCTCGCTAAACAATTCAAATAGTACATGTCTCTATTTGTGTGTGGAAACTCAGCTATGGCTGCCATTACAGATTTAATATATGATTTGGCTTTGATGTTTTATGAAGTCAATCTAGCCAATGTTATTTTAAGTTTGTCCATCCATCCACAGTCTTTACCTGCTTCATTGTTGTTGGGTCGCAGGGCCCATATTGAGCAGTTAGCCCTAACCCTAACCCCAGTGTAACTTCCTTTTAAAAGGGAGTTTTTCCTTTCCACTGTTGCCATTGTGCTTGCTCAGGATGGGGGACTGTGACAAAGTGAAGGTCCAATGAGTCTGCTGCTTCCTTAGATAGAGAACTTTACTAACTGGCTTTTCTATGCATGTGAATGTTCCTGTTCAATGCTCTGAGACAACTTCAGACAACTGAGATCTCCTCCTACATGTCTTTGTGTGAGTGCAGTTACAGTGTGCGCTCTCAGGACATGATGGGGTGGCCGTGGCATAGTGGTAATGGCAGTCGTCCCCCGATGGGAAAGTTGGAGGTTCGAATCCCGGTTCCCTACACCATGTGTCATTGTGTCCCTGGGCAAGACACTTAACCCTGAGTTGCTCTCGGTAGGACTGGAAGGTGCCTTGCATGACAGACTACCGCTACCGGTGTATGAATGTGTGTATGAATGGGTGGATGGCTGGTATTGTAAAGCGCTTTGGGGTCCCTCATAGGGGGCTGGAAAGCGCTATATAAATAAGCTCCATTTACCATGGTGTGCAGTGTTCGATCACTCCCTCAGATGTTGTGGAGGTACGCTGCACAGCTTCAAAGAATCTGGAGAAATAATCCACAACAATCAAATATTGTTTGTCCATAAACTGGAAAAGATCTGTGATGGGGATAAGCTTTAGCTTCTACACTAATGTTTAGCTCACAACTGTAAAATTGACTCTGTTTTAGCTATTTTTGTGTTTTTTAAGTGGCCATCTTAAATCTGGTTGACTCCAATAATTAAGCCATTGAAATACACATACAGTGATTATTTCCTGAGAGTTTAATTACAATTTGTTTTCTAACAGACAGACAAACACACTATTATGTGCCTTTTGCAAGGGATAAGAATAAAACAAAACAAGTGAGGTCATTTATAGTGACATAAAAGCAAATTTAACATTTTTAAACCTTAATGTTTAATGAATAAGGACGTTAATTAAAACAAAACAGGTACGCTAGTCTTCAAAGGATGACTTCAGCGGGACAACAAACAGAAACACATTAAAACTGAGCCAACATGTAGAAACAGTCAGTCTGAAGTTAGACAGTGATGGATGAAGATGGTCGCTTTTAATTAACACAGACGCCAAAAACTTTGAGCTGAACGGCTAAAAACGCAGCGAGAAAATAAAACCTGAGATTTATTTATTTCTTTATTGTTGCACACTGCAGGAAAGGTGGCTATTGTGTTCATTTGTCTGTCATGTTAGCAAAATATTGAAGAATCTATGAATAGAATATATAAATGACTGGATGAACACAAAAATGGCTCAAACTCAGTCATTTTTAAAGATATTGGATCGCTGAGAGTGATCCACAACACATACTCTGAGAGCTCACACATCTCTCAAGATTTAGTTATATATACAGTATATTAAGAATGCTAACATTGCTAAAGGATTATTTGTCATAATGTAAAACTCAAATAAGATGAAGAAAGCCTTTTCATTTATTTACTGGTTCACAATCAAATACATTTTCTTTACTCACAGCTGAAAGATTTTACATAAATTTATCCACTTTATAATAAAAATATAAAACTCTTTTTAAATTATTATTATTTTTTAAACTAAAACTGCAATGTGCCAAAGGAAACATAGGTTTTTATTTGCAAAAATGAACAATAGACTGAACATTTTTGAAAAGTTAAGCTCACATATTGATCTCCAAATGTTGTTTTATGTTAAACAGCTCTGCAAATATGCATAAAACGTTAATGCAGATATTTATTCGCTTCATATTGTGGAATTTTTCGACAACGTTCTGGTGTTTAAAACCAAGAAGTTACTGGCGAGCCAGTCACTGATATAGGACAAACATTGGACAAGGATGGCCAACTTGTCCAGCTGGTGTGGTCTAAAAGAAAAATACAATTGAATGTCATCAACATAAGTGTGATAGGAAATATCAGAAAAGGACTGAATAATGCAGGCAAGTGGGATAATATAAAAGGAAAACAAAAGTGGACCCAGAACTGAGCCTTGTGGAACCCCACAAGTAAGATGGTATATTTAGAGGAGAACCTGTCTGTGTCCTTGTCTCTCACACAGTGACTGCTGGATATGGACACCAGTGACCCCCGTGACCGAAAAGGAAGAAGTAGGTAAACATAATAGATGGATAGATTTTAAACAATCAAGAAATTACAAAGTACTTAAAAACAAATCCACAAACACAAAATACAAAAACAAAACAAGCATAATTTTATAACTAACTACTAGCTACTTTATGCATACATTTGTAAGATCTGATATAAACTATAATAAAACATCATAAATTGAGCGCTAGAAATGATTTACCGTACTCAAAGCATCAGAAGCAGTCAAATTACACATTTACAAAACTATCAAGTTACTCTTTTGCTTTAATTAGAACATTTATTTAAGGTAAAAACATCAGTGCCACCGTGGTTGGTCATATTAACAAGATCAAACTTATTTTGATAGTTTGGTCTGGAGCATTTAGGTTTTGTCATACCTGGGAGTAAAACTGTTGTAGGAAAGGTTTCTTAGCTGCAGGCATCATCGTGTCCAGGTGAGACTGCAGGGACTCGAACTGCTCAGCCAAAAACACACTGAAAACACACAAACATTTAAATTAAATTAATGAAGAGTGTCACGATGGGATTTTAAAGAGGTTTTATAGCATCAAATAAAAAAGTATGTTATATTTTTATTGATTTAATTTACTGTAATAGTTTGGATTCTTTACAAATTACTTTAGCGTAAATAAAAAATCTATAAACCTGTAAAACTTCTAACATAAAAAATGATTTTCTCTTTATTTTCACATTTTTCCCACGCTTCTGTTCATCTTGTTACATTAGTAGATTTATCATGCTGGATGGAGCAGCTCCACTCGTGTTTTGATGCTTCACCTTCACTGACATTCACTCAACAATGGAGAAAATACTCCAAACTCCTAAGATTTGACTCGCTGTTCCAGCCATTTGATCTCACGATCAATAAAGTATAAAGTAATAACGTATTTAGCTGAACAGATTTCAGTGTTCTCACACCATAAATCATTCTCCGGGTTCTTAAATTTAGACGTACACTGATCACAAAACATCACACTTCCAATGTTCAGTGCTCACTCCCCAAAGCAAGGTATTATCTGAGCACAACAAATCAGTTTTTAAAAAGAATTAATTTGATTTGCTGACCTGCAATCCAGTCACATTAACAACCATTCCACTGTGCATTCTGGTCGGAATAAAAAGTCTTTAGAGAAAGCTGTGAACTAAATAAAAACTGAGTGAGCAGGTCTGAGTGGGCAGAGGTTCAGACTTCGGCGTTGGGTCAAACAAAAAAATGGCTCAGGTTGTTCAACAAGACTCACAAAAGCAGTTTAACCACAGGTAAAGGTTAGAGGAAAAACTGAAATGTACAGTTTAAGAGAGGCAATCTGGAACAGATGAAAACTAAACTCATAATATACTTTTGAGCTTAAAGGGGACCAAAGATGCAAAATTCACTTTTTAATGTTTTTTTTACTCAACTTTGGGTATGTATTTCTTAAAACAACAGTCCTAGGACCAAAGAAATGCACCCAGTGGTATATTTACTCTAAGTATATTTATTTTTCTGGGATATAAATGTCTCGTTTTCAAATCCTTGC
>JARVJN010001240.1:13583407-13593765 GCA_031763805.1 Argolebias nigripinnis
GAAAGGAATTTTCATTAATATATCATTTTGTTTGCTAAAACGAACATAGTTGAATGATACAAGATATTTATGTTGTGCCACTATATGCAAAGTTAAAAGATGATGTCACAGACACTTTAAGTTTAGTCTGTGCTTTAACTGTGGTCCAGTGATGGTCTGCTGTGTGGACCACTTCTGCTGAGGTCCAGTGGTTCTTTTTTTAAGTCCAAATTTCTCATTTTGTTCAGAAATTCCAACTTTCATGCAGGCCAGACTCACAGAAGTTGTGATTATTCACAGAAAGTCTGGGGTGTTTTCCTAACATCAAAATCCAACATGGCTGTCTGGTGCATGAACGTGGTGATAGCTGCAGTGATGGGCTATTTATACATGCATGTCATAAAATGTGTATGGATTCCCTGCAGAGAAATTCATTGGTATTAGCTTATAATGCTAATTATTGATAATTTAGCAGTTATTCTGCTTCTAATTCACTTCCACAGATGGAGATTTAATCTGAAAGTAGCATTACGTCTGATTCAAGCATGTTTCAATCAGAAAACCAAAAAGATTGGTTAATTGTTATAGCCAGGCTCACTATTAGCAATAAGCTAATCATGAATAAAAGCAATTTACAATCAGTTGGTGCAAAGGTGACATGTTAAAATAAACTGTTTTATGTTCTTGTTTTAGATGTTAAAAACGTTTTTTATTTTTTTTAGGCTGTTGGGATTTATTTGTGCTTCTCTGAACTGAAATAAAAACCGTCTTTAAAACAACCGGAACAATCCTGAAGGTCGAGTCTCCTCTGAGTTACCTGCACATCCCCACCGACACCTCCCACCATCGGATCCTCCTCAAGGACTTTCAGCATTTCAATGGTGCAGGCTGGGTCCAGAACGGTGTCCGAGTCACACACCTGAAGGAACACACACACGTGCACACACACACGTGCACACTGGTTCAGTGCTGCACAAGGTCAAACTGAGGCTCAGATTAATGCTGCAGCAGCTGCAGGATGCTGACTGGTATTTATGCTAAAATTCTGCAGAGGAATGAGAAGCTGCTGACGGAGAACCCAGCTGGGTCACCGAGGTCCTGCAGAACCGGGTCAGCTGTGAACAGGACCTTTGACCCAAAGCAGGACGCAGCAGCTGGTCGTCCATCATAAACCCACTGGATTTAAATAAAGGCTTCCTGTTTCTGCTCTGGAACACAGGAGCTGTTTGTTGGAGGCCCGATGACAGAAGCTACTTTTAGTTAGCCTTGTGCTAATTTTAGAAACTTTTCATAACTTGTAACTTTTAGCTAGTCGGTCTTTAGCTTTACTATCTCAGTTTCACTTTTAGCAAATTTTTAGCACTTGTTTGGCAGATTTCAACAGTCATTCAGCAGATTAAAGTTGTCTTTCAGCAGTCATTCAGCAGATTAAAGTTGTCTTTCAGCAGTCGTTCAGCAGATTAAAGTTGTCTTTCAGCAGTCAGTCAGCAGATTAAAGTGGTCTTTCAGCAGTCATTCAGCAGATAAAAGTTGTCTTTCAGCAATCATTCAGCAGATTTAAGTTGTCTTTCAGCAGTCAGTCAGCAGATTTAAGTAGTCTTTCAGCAGTCATTCAGCAGATTTAAGTTGTCGTTCAGCAGTCAGTCAGCAGATTTAAGTAGTCTTTCAGCAGTCATTCAGCAGATTTAAGTAGTCTTTCAGCAGTCATTCAGCAGATTTAAGTTGTCGTTCAGCAGATTTAAGCCGCCATTCAGCAGCTGATCAGCAGTCTTTCAGCAGTTATTCATCTGTCATTCAGAATTATTCTACTATCATTTAGCAGTCTTTCAGCAGTTGTTCAGCAGTCACTCAACAGTCTTTCCACTGTCATTCAGCAGTCATTCAGCTGTCATTCAGCAGCCTTTCAGATGTCACTCAGCAGTCTTTCCGCTGTCTTTCAGCAGTTGTTCAATGGTTATTCAACTGTCATTCAGCAGTTATTCATCTGTCATTTGGCAGTCTTTCAGCAGTCTTTCCACTGTTATTCAGCAGTTGTTCAACAGTTATTCAGCTGTCATTCAGCAGTCATTCATCTGTCATTCAGCAGTCATTCATCTGTCATTCAGCAGTCATTCATCTGTCATTCAGCAGTCTTTCAGATGTCTTTCAGTAAGTCTTTCAGCTGTCATTTAGCTGTTATTCAGCTGTCATTCAGCAGTCATTCATCTGTCATTCAGCAGTATTTTAGCTGTCATTCAGCAGTCGTTCAGCAGTCTTTCAGTAAGTCTTTCAGCTGTCATTCAGCAGTTATTCAGCTGTCATTCATCTGTCATTCAGCAGTCTTTCAGCAGTCTTTCAGTAAGTCATTCAGCAGTTTTCAGCAGTCTTTCAGCTGTCTTTCAGCAGTCTTTCAGTGAGTCTTTCAGCAGTCATTCATCTGTCATTCAGCAGTCGTTCAGTAAGTCTTTCAACTGTCATTCAGCAGTCTTTCAGTAAGTCTTTCAGCAGTCTTTCAGCAGTCATTCATCTGTCATTCAGCAGTCGTTCAGTAAGTCTTTCAGCTGTCTTTCAGCAGTCTTTCAGCAGTCATTCAACAGTTGTTCAGCAGTCTTTCAGTAAGTCTTTCAGCTGTCATTCAGCAGTCTTTCAGCTGTCTTTCAGTAAGTCATTCATCTGTCATTCAGCAGTTATTCAGCAGTCATTCATCTGTCATTCATCTGTCATTCAGCAGTCTTTCAGCTGTCTTTCAGTAAGTCATTCAGCAGTCTTTCAGCAGTCTTTCAGCAGTCATTCATCTGTCATTCAGCAGTCTTTCAGCAGTCTTTCAGCAGTCATTCAGCAGTCGTTCAGCAATCTTTCAGCAAGTCTTTCAGCAGTCATTCATCTGTCATTCAGCAGTCTTTCGGCTGTCATTCATCTGTCATTCGGCAGTCTTTCGGCTGTCATTCAGCAGTTATTCAGCAGTCTTGCAGCAGTCGTTCAGCAGTCTTTCGGCTGTCTTTCAGCAGTCTTTCAGCAGTCTTTCGGCAGTCATTCAGCAGTTATTCAGCAGTCTTGCAGCAGTCATTCAGCAGTTATTCAGCAGTCTTTCAGCAGTCATTCAGCAGTCTTTCGGCTGTCTTTCAGCAGTCATTCAGCAGTCTTTCAGCAGTCATTCAGCAGTTATTCAGCAATCTTTCAGCAGTCATTCAGCAGTCTTTCAGCAGTCGTTCAGCACCTCCAGAAGCTGCCATTTGTTTGTTCTGTCATGAAACATTTCTATTTACTTTCCGCTCCGTGCTCCTCACCTGCACGTAGTCCACGCTGTCCCCCAGAGCTTTGAAGGCGGTGTACATCACCTCCCTCTTCCCGCCCCACTCCTGCATGATGCAGGAGAACCGACAACCTCGAACAAGCCGGGCCACCTGACCCGTCTCCTCCATGTGCGTCGCGCTCCTCCTCCCGCCGCCGACTCCTCCCCCTCTGCTCCCGTCGCTGTGAAAGTTCCCCTTCCAGACCATGCTGCCCGCCTGCTCGGCCCCGCCCATTGCCTCCTGGAAAATGTCCATCATGTAGCGGTCCTCGGGCCGGTTCCCGTCCACCACCAGCACCACCTTCAGGCCCGGGAAGGAGATGCGGCGAACGCTGCGCAGGCACTTCCTCAGATAGTCCGGGTCCTCCTGGTACGCTGCGATGCAGAGGGCCACGGAGCGCCGCAAGTACCGCGGATGGGCGGGGCCCCTCATCCGCCGGTGCTCCAGGAAGGCGAAGAGGCTCTGGAGGAGGAGGTGCAGGGAGAGGAAGGCGCCATACAGGCCGAAGGAGAGGTGGTGCTGCTCCGTGTGGATGAACTGGTACCCTTCAAAACAAAAGAAAACGAGAGCGTCACGTGTTTCTGTCTCATTACAGTCGTTCTGCATCAAATTTGTGCAGAACTTCATGTGGAGTACCACAAGGTTCAGTACTTGGACCTACATTGTTTATTTTATATGTACTGTAAATGATTTAACTGAAGTATCTGACATCCTCAAACGTGTTCTATTTGCTGATGATACAACTTTTTTCTGTTCAGGTAAAGACATGGAACAAATGTTTGAGTTGATAAACAAGGAGATTGTTAAAATACAGGTTTGGTTTAAATTAAATAAGTTATCATTAAATGTTGATGAAACTAATTTCATGATATTTAGTAAAAAATATAACTTTGGATTTTTCTTTCGAAATTGATGGTGTTAAAATAAGTAGAGTGAGTGAGGTAAAGTTTCTGATGATAAACTGTCATGGAAACAGAACATCAATCATGTAAAAATTAAAATGTCTAAGTCCAATGCAGTATTATATAGAGTAAGGGACTTATTAATTACATCAGTAGCACAGTACTGCGATAAGCAGCTCCTCATTAACTTATTATTACATTTGAAATCACACAATTCTACATCTGCAATGTAAAGTGTCCGTAAAAAGGGTGAAACCTTGGAATGTATTAAATCCTGTCTCACCATGGATTGAAGTTGATGAGGAAAGGAAAGGCTCTGATGATTCGTTTTTTTAATTCAAAAGTGTGTTGTGCTTTTTTGCAGAAAGCAAATCGTTCTCGTGCGTTGATTTTGAAATTAGAATTGACGATCGGGAACTTCCGGTGGTGCAGCAGATTTTTCGGGCATTTCCGGTGTTTTCTCGACCAAAGCACACCGGGCAGTTAGCTTGTTGCCTTGCAACTTATTGGTCATCTTAGTATTGACTGAAGTACAATAATTGCTGGTAAATACTTCAAAACTTTATGTTTCTAGTGACTTAATTTATTTTCTGGGAGATGTTTAATATTTTATGATTTGTATTTGAGGATGGCTAACAAGATGCTAACAGTAGGCCGCGCTTCCTCATTTTTAAGGATACCGCGTTACCTTTGTCAGCAAGCTAACAGCAGCAGCTAAATAAGTTCAAGTGAAATTAAACAATGATGCGACGTTTATTTTTGTCATTAAAGTCTTCGGTTAATTGTCAGTAGAGTTGGTGTTAGTCTTTTGTAAATCCGCGTGAGTTTAAAAAGTCATCAACTAACTACAATTTCTCCATCTGAACGTCGTTTTCACTTGAGTGTCAAACATAAACAGATTTGTTCGCAAAATCGTTATTTGCCTTTCTGTTCACTGCACAAAGTGTTGATTAAAACAATTATTTGGAAATAGAATTAAAAAAAATATTCCAATTTTTTTTATTTTTTTGTAGATGTTTAGTTCTGGATCAGTAACAACCTATAAGCTAGTGAAAGTGCTTTGGTCAGATATTATTTTAAAACTTGTTTTTATGATAATTATACAGACAGTTTGGAGCCTTTACATTTGCATGTACGATTTTACTACACAGAAAAAGTGATTGTTTCAAGTAGCTCAACCACTGTTTTATATTATGCTTCAAAACATACTCGTTGATTTTTATTTGGATTTCACATTTTCGTATTCAAAATAGATATCTTAAATGTTATGTTTCAAACGACAATGCTGTATTGATTTTTTTTATTTAGTTTTAATTTTCTTTCCATCTCTTGCTGTGTGAAATACTTGGATCCATGTTTAGAGAGGTGTTGTCCATTTATTGAACAGGTCTGTTAGTCTTAGATACACTTTATTTATTTTTTCAGATGGTTATGTGTGAACTGATTTATTCTTTGAAAGGCTTTTGTTCAAGACAACGAAATGCTAATTAAACATTTGTATTTTCTCTAAATCACCAACTTATTTTGCGAGTTTCTATGAATATAATGTTAGATGTTACATATTTAGTTGTATGCTTTAACTGACTGCGTATGATTTCTGATTTGTTTCCCTTTTTTATTTTTTATTTACCTTTTGCAGAAATGACTAATTTGAAGCTGATATCGGCAACCAACACACAGTATTCAGCAGAGATCCTGACGTCTTTGAATGTGCAGCGAAGTCATGGGTTGTTTTGCGACATCACGGTCATCATACAGGACAAGAAATTCAGAGCTCATAAAACAGTCCTGGCTGCCTCAAGTACGTACTTTTACCAGCTTTTTACTGTTGCTGGACAAGTGGTTGAGCTGAACTTCATCAGACCAGAAATCTTTGAGCATATTCTCACCTACATTTACAGCTCCAAAATCGTGCGTGTTCGCTCTGACATGCTCGAGGAGCTCATAAAGGCTGGGCAAGTACTGGGAGTGAAGTTTATTGCAAACTTGGCTTTACCTCTATCCCAGGTGAAAGGTATTCCTGGTTTGTCTAAAGAGACTGGGCAGAAAAATGATACATCTGAAGAGAGTATGCCAGTCATCACAGAGTCCTTCTCCATTTCTGCCGAGGAATTCAACCAGTCAAACAAATCTGCAGGAAACGAGGACGACTCGGATGACGTCGTCTTCGTCTCACATTCAGATGCTCAAAGCAGAGCAGCCAGACAAATAGCCTGCTCTGAAATTATAGATCTGGATGCGATAGAATCAGAAAATGTGACATCAAAACCAAATTTAGAATTAAATAATGGTGTTGGAGCACATGCAAACAAAGCCACAACCCCCCTGAGAACCTACTCTGCAAAGCCTCGCAACGTGCCAGGGAGCAGCCCTCTCCGTAGCCCTGACAGCAGCTCCAACATTTCGTCTTCCCCTGCCAACATCTGCACAGGAAGTGTTCCTTCAGTGCAGGCCAGATCAGACCAACTCACCTCTGGACCACCCAGTGCCGCTAACGCCTCTGAAAACGACATATTGGGAGTCCACAAGAAGCAAGTCACTGCTTCACCCCTAACAGGGGATTCCAAGATAAGGCTTTCAGATGTTGTTGATGCCTCAGCACTGGCATCTAACACTGAAAAGCTGCTAACGCCAGATATGCAAACAGTGACCTTCAACACACCCACAGAAATGGATTCTTTGTCATCAGGCTGTAAAGTGTATGCTAATATTGGCGAAGATACTTTTGATGTTGTCCCAGTGAAGGATGATCCGGGGGAAGGAGGCTCTAAAGCCAATAAAGGGAAGAGATCCTTTATGGCAACGCCCTTGAAAATCTCCGCTACACCACCTTTGCCAACAGAACTTGGACCAAACAAGAAGAAGAACAAATCTGAGGTTGACGACCATTACGAGCTGGTCATGGATGGAAAGACGTTCTTTGTTTGCATCATCTGTAAGCGTCCCTACGTGTGTATGACCAGTCTGCGTCGACACTTCAACACTCACTCGTGGGAGAAGAAGTACCCGTGTCACTACTGCAACAAGGTCTTTGCCCTGGCTGAATACAGAACTAAACACGAGGTCCACCACACGGGCGAGAGGAGGTATCAGTGCCTACTGTGTAACGACACGTTCCTTAACTACCAGATACTCTCCGTGCACTGTAAGTCGGTCCACAACCAGGATCCGAGTGGGAGGAAGGAGAAAGGAGATAGCGAGAACCACTTGTACCGCCTGCTGCCATGGCAGAAAAAGATTAACACATGGGTTTCAGACGAATCAGAGGTTCCTTTCTGTGACGATGGCAGCATGGATCACATGAACACAGACAGTGATGATGTTCTCCCGTCCGCCCAAAAGTTGGACTGGGACACCATGTTTATCAACACACCACCGCAACCGGAGGCCGAGGCTCAACCAGGCTCGACTGTGAAGTCTGCTCCACAGGGATGCACAGAGTTTGAGTATATTACACCAGAAATGTACTAAAGACCAGTGCCTTTTAGGTGCCCGGTTACTTTTTATCTTTCAATTGAATCTCAACAATCATTTAATGCATTACAACCTTGGGCTTTATTTTTAGAATCTGAGGGTTTCCTAGATTTTTTGTGTACTTTTAACAAATATGTGAGAAAACAACAATCCCCTCCTGTAATAAAAATATATATTGCAGGTGTGTTTGAAAACGATGATGCAACACATTTGTTGCTTTAGTCATACGGGTTAATACCCATATTGTATCACATTAAGCCCCCCCTGCTTATTAAAAAGCTCCGAGCTGAACATTTTAGAGGCAGCTGACTCAGAAACAAGAAACTTCATTTCATTTAATGACCAGAAACGTTAAAAAAAATATATCTAAATGAATTTTTATGATTTATGAATTTCTATTGCGTTTATTATGAAGATTATGTAATCTTTCACAGTAAAATGAGTTTTGGGAAAGTTTTCTTTGAAAAAATATGATTGCTAAGATGTTTGTCTGATTAAAATATTAATTTCAGAGTGCGAAATAAATTTCTCAGAGACTAACTTTGATAAAAGTCAAAATAGATTTGTGTGGAATGAATTTTTATTTTATTTTTTGTCAGAAATACAAAGCACGGTGGTGAAAAGTGACATCCAAATCTATTTAACATTTAGTCCCTGAAACAGATCTGACGTCAGCTTTATTAGCCAAAAACGTGCTTTACTGCTTTAAATACATGAAACCTCAGTTTAACCATCTTCCTTTTTTTTTTTACGTGTTATTTTTTTGTTTCTGATCTGTATTAGTTACATTAGTTTGTTTTTGTATGAAATATAAATTATGAAATACAACACGATTGCTCTTGTCAACATATTGCTCTTTTGTTTCATTAGATGTTAATTTAGATGGGGAACTGATAACTCTGTTTTCTATTTTAAATTAGCTTTAGGGAATGCTGATTATGATTTAAAATGTATTTTTCCATCGCAGGCCACATGTGGTTCCTTTAGCAAGGAAGTTATACAGTTGTCACATTTCTGAGTAGCTTAAAAATAATATTTTTTTTATTCTTAAAGTTAGAAAGCTTAACGTAAACTAGAAATTTACTGTAGTGTACAAATGTAAACTTAGGATCATGTTAACTCAGGATAATTAGGATTGTTATATTTAGCAAACGGGAATAGGACCAGTTGGGTAACCAGTGAGATTTTTCCACATTGTTTCAAAATCTTGAATAATGTAAATAAATGTAAAAGTAACAACTTCAGTCTGTCATGTTAGATTACATTCTGCAGTTTGTTTTTTCAATAAAATTTACAAAAAAGTGTCATGTACGGTTTATGATTATTGCATGTTTGATGTTTAAATGTTTAGCTGCAAGCAAAAATATATATATTTTTAATAAATTAGCATTCCAACAGATATAAACAGATCTTCAACTATCATGTAAACACGTTGTATTTGCTCATGTAGACAAAAAATAAAAGTCTGTACAAAAAACCAAAGCGGAAAAGTGAAATGATTCAGTCAGGAGTAACGTTTTCTTCTGACAAGGTTCTGTGGGAGTGAAGCACTGCAAAGACATGAAGATGTTGGTCCAGTTTTTCAGGTCTTGGATGGATGTTCCTATTTTTATTCCCACTCACACAAAACGAGGGAACTGCATACATTCATCAGTAATAATAGGGAAAAGTATGAAGGTACAAAATGTAACTGAGCGTATTGAATGGAGCAGAAGTGATTCATCTTTAGGAATCAGGATATTGTTGACATAGAACCTCTGCAGAGACTGTTGGGGTAGATACGACCTGATATGGACTAGACATGTCACATTCCTCAAGTCCAGCCGCTTCTGATATTCTGATTTAAAAAAAAAAAAATTATGTACATGTACAACGATCAGCCAGACAAGACTGTCCCCTCTCACCAGTACTTTTCACATTGGTCATAATGGTGGGAACACATGCAATACTTGAATAACAGGCATCAAAGCTGGAGGAAGACATCATTTTTTTGTCTGACAAATTTAAGGAACAGTATTCTCAATCTTGTGAGGGTAAGAGAAAAAGTTGGTGAGTTTAGACTAGAGGATATAAAATTAACTAAATCATGTTCCTCAATGAACCGGCGTATGTCGCCAAGAATAATGGCCAGGGGCCCCGCCTGCTCTGCAACCAACCTTGACAGACCGCTGCAGGTGGTGGACTGCACGTTGCGGTGGCTTCCTGATGTTATTCGGGCTTGGCCTGGCCCAGGTGTTCACAGGCAAGCTCTCCCCCTCGCCTGGCTCCAGGGAGGTGCTCCTGTTTTCTCTCTTTCTTGTCGGGACTGATGCCTCTGTTGTTGATCCATCAAGGTTTTGAATAGTCTGACCCCTCCCCGAGACCTGTTTGCTATGGGAGAACCTACCAGCCAACAGCCTTCAGGATCACAAGGGTACTGGTACTCAAAACCCTCTACCACGTTAAGGCGACCATTGTGCAGAGGAATCTTTGCCTCAGGTGGAGGAGTTGAAGTATCTGGGCATCTTGTTCATGATTAACGGATTGGAGTTAGGATTAATAACAAATTAAACATTTTGTTCTGCCTGTTTACATATATTGGAAAGCTAGACTCTGCTTAAAAGTTATGAGAGATGAGGGCTTCAGCGTCCTAATCTCATGGTATTATGTTGGTGCCCAACTAACATCAGCTAACATCAACAATTTCCTGCGGGATCATTAAAGTTCTGTCTTATCTTACATTACTTCAGTA
>JARVJN010001240.1:13666893-13678184 GCA_031763805.1 Argolebias nigripinnis
CTGTCGACGGCGCTTTGCAGGTCTGGGACGGTGACCCTGAGGCGGCTGGTGGAGACGGCCGGACCAGACTTCTCCAGTGTCCAGGAGGTGGCCTCGGTGCTCGGAGTCCGATCTGCCAGACTAGTGCAGCGCTTCATGGACTTGGTGAAGGAGAGGTTGACAGCTGGGGAGAAGAGTCTCCTGCAGCTGTGGTCCACAGAGGGTCGTCCGCCTGATCCAACAGACCCGTTTCCGGACACCCACCTGGATCCTGACCTCGGGGACAGCAGCGGTCCCCTGCTTCGTACCACAGGCCCAAAGGTGGACTTGTGCGGATCAGGTTCAAAAGTCCTGTACCGGACCTGTGTCAAGGTGCTGAACAAGAGGACTCTGCACAACAGGGCTGTCAGTGTCTGGGACAACAAGTTCAGAGAACAGAAGCCCCAGTGGAGGACACTCTATAAACTTCCGATAAAAAAACGGACTGGTGACCTTCAATGGAGGATCCTTCATGGTGCCATTGCAACGAACTCCTTTTTATCTATCATCAGTCCCGGAGTTTTAAACGAGTGTCCTTTTTGCAGTTTATCAGAGAATGTTTTTCACGTTTTTATGGATTGTGCACGACTAACAGTTTTTTTTAACCTCTTAATGCAGATTTTTAACCTTTTTGACACACTTTTTACCCATTCAGTTTTCATTAATGGTGTTTTTTACAGCAGAGCCACTAAAGACAAGTCCCAACTTTTAAATTTTTTAATCGCTGAGGCAAAGATGGCAATTTATTTGTCTCGCAGGGACAGACTGCAGGATGGACCTCACCTTGATGCTGTGTCTCTGTGGAGGTGCAACGTCAAGGCCAGGCTGGCCTTGGAGTTTCACTTCCACAGGGACACTGGGGATTTAAAAAGTTTCATGAAACTGTGGGGGTACAAAAACATCTTATGTACCATTTCTGATCAGAAAGAACTAAACTACAACGAGCTTTTAATGTAAACAACTAATTTTAAGCTAGTCCTGATCATGTTTTTAATACTGTGTGAATAAAGTTTTGTTAAAATCTCAAAATCTCCATTCTGCCTTTTTATTTTATTTTATTTTATAATTTTTTTTACCAAAGCTAGAGCTATGCAAGGACCACCATTTAGTGAGAATTAGGGAGGGTTTCAAGTGGAAAGATAGCTTTTAGGACTCCACTCCACCATTTTGAGTACCTGATGCCTTTCTGCCTCACCAATACTCCTGCAGTCTTCTAGGCCCTGATGAATTATGTAATCTATGACTTCATAAATATCTTTGTATTCATCCATTTAAATGGCATCTTAATCTATTCCATTGGCCAACAACAACCCACTCACCATGTCAAGGCGGTCCTCCAGTGTCTCTATGAAAACCAGTTGTTTGTCAAAGCAGCCAACTCTGAGCTCCACGTCACTTTGATGTCATTTTTGAGATTTACTTTTGACAAAAGTCAGATACGAACCGACCCTGAAAAGATCAAGAGGTGGCAAAGTGGTTGGTTCCAGAGGATCTCAGACAGTTAAATTTTTTGGGGTTCATCATTTTCTACAGGAGGTTCATCAGAGACTACAGTAGAACCGTAGTTCCTCTTTCCCAACTCACCTCTACCTGAAAAATGTTCAAATGAACACCAGAGGCCAACACTGCTTTTGGTGAGTTAAAGCAACTGCTCTCTCTGCCCACATCATGTGTCATCCTAATTTCACATGGCAGTTCATTTTAGATGTGGATGCTTCAGACTCTGGAGTCGGAACAGTCCTTTCCCAGCAATCCAAGACAGATGACAAGGTACACCCCTGTACTTTTTCTCCCGTTTCTCTAAGGCTGAACAGAACTATTACCGGTATGTTGGTGACAGAGTATTATTAGTAATAAAGTTGGCCATAGAAGAATGAAGGCACCGACATGAGGGTTCAGAAATCAATTTAATAATTTGGACTGATCATAAGAACCTGGTCCAAATACCGAATGCTAAAAGGTTAAACCCCAGGCAAGCCCATTGGTCCTAGTTTTTTTTTCTCTCCATACAATTTAACTTCTGTATTACATACCTACAAACCTGGATCTAAAAAAATCGAGGCCGATGCTTGGTCTCATCAGTTTTCTACATCAGATCATCCGAAGACAGAGGAGAATGTCCTTTCTTTCTGCTGTTTCATTGGCACCCTCACATGGAGCATTAAGAAGGACATCTGGGAGGCTCAGAGAAATTCACCTGATCCAGGTACCTGTCCTATGGGTAAACTCTTTGTTCCCAGAACAGTAAGGAGTAAAGTTTGTAACTGGATTCAAAATAAGATAATCTTCCCACATAACCCCATGGTTATAACTGTATGCTCTCATTCATTAAGACACTTCTGGTGGCCAACCATAAACAGTGACATTAACGAGGTTGTTGCAGCTTCTCCCATTTGTGTACATAGCAAGTGCAGAAATCAACCTCCTGCTGGCCTTCTTCAGCCCTTGCTGACTTGTAGTTGCCCATGGTCACACATCTCCCTGCATTACTGGACTACCATCCTCAGAGGGTACCAAAATACTTAGTCATTGACAGGTTTTCCTAGACATTCCACTTTGTTTCCCTGTGTAAACTTCCCTCCACTCTGGAGTGAATGGTCCTTTTTGGACCATCTCCTGGTCCTGCAAGTTTTTAGGATCCATAGCATCCCTACAGATACTGTATCTAACAAAGGACCTCAATTCATCTCTCAAGTCTGGAAGTCTTTCTGCATCACTCTCAGGGTCTCGTCCAGTTTCAGATCAGGGTACCATCCCCAATCTAATGGCCAAACCAAACATTGCAACCAGGAGCTGGAGGCCACTCTCAAGTGTGTAATCAACAAAAACCCATCATCATTGAGTCAACATCTGGTTTGGGTCGAATACGCATATAATTTGCACACCTCCTTATATTAGTCTCTCAACTTTTGAGGCATCTCTGGGTTTCTCTCCACCTCTTTTCTTTAATCAAGAGTCTGAGATATCCATCTTCTGTGCAACACCATCTCCACTGCTTCTCAAGAGTTTGGCGTCAATCAAAAAGTGCCTTCTTTCTCACAGCAGACCAGAACAAGATTTGCTGATTGACATCACTCTATAGCTCCCATGTACAAATTGTCTGTAAGGTATGGCTATCTACATGTGACATTAACATCACTATACCAAAAACAGTCAGTACACCCCAGGCCCCCAGATTCATAGATCCATACCCTATTGAGCAAATCATCAACCCCTCTGCTGTCAGACTCAAGCTACCTTCTTCCAAGGGCATTCATTCTACATCCCATGTCTCCCAAGTGAAACCTGTCTAAGAATCCTCTGTGTCCTCCTGCCAACATCCCTCATCACACCCAACTTATCGGGAACCATCCAGCTTATACTGTCCGTCGAATCTTGAATGTGAGACCCAGAGGTCGAGGTTTACAGTACCTGGTCAAAAGGGAAGGTTATGGCCTGGAAGACAGATCTTTGATTTCCAGGCCCCTCACTCTCAACCTAATTTCCTGCTTTTATATAGACCATCCTGAGAAAGGTTCCAGATTGCCAAGAGGCGATTCTTGAGAGGGGGTTACTGTGGGATTCCAGTGTTTCTTGTCATGCAGTTCCTCCTTTGTGGCATAGCAGCACCAGTAAGCAGCAACTGAAACTAATCCTGTTAACAAGTTCCAGGATATATGATGATGATTCAGTGTTCGATCAGATGCTGGAATGTCACATACCAATTGGTATAGTGACAGCTTTCCTGTGTTTTTTGAGAATTGAAATCATATTTACCTGTCTTTCCTCTGTGTCCTCGTAGCTCCTGTTTCCCTGAGAGTCTGGCCCTGGACCTACCTGTACGTTTCCAAAGTAAGGACCGGACCTAAAGAAACCTGTTCCACCCACTTGCCTACTTGCCTACTTACCTGAGATCCTCTACCCTCTTATATGCTGACAATCCTAAAGGAAACTACTGTACAAGTGAAACAATTACATGCTCTTTGGAAAACTTACCAGTCCTCCTTCTTTGCAGGTTGTTTCCCTAGAGCCTTCTCTAAATACCTGTACACGTAATTTCACATGTAAATAAACCTCACTTATCCTTTATTCCTGAGCTATCTAGGTCATGTTCTTCTCAGTCCTCTGGTTTGTTCTTCCCTTGCAACCGTATGGCGATGGGAAAAAAATACATTAACTAAGGAAAGGTCACAGTTAGGCAAAGAGGACATCTGACATGACATGTATAATGCACAATCCTCACTGAGGAGTGAATGACAGCTGAAAGGCTTTAAAAACTGGGGCTGATGAGGTGAAACTGGGAGCAGGTTTAGATGGGCATGGTGGGACTGAGGAACAGAAATTAACTGTGAAAAGAAGTGGCAGAAATGGGGAGTCATTGAACAAAGTGAACACAATGAAATAAAGGATAAACAAAAGAATCAACATAAAAAAACTAAATACTAATAAACACTGAACATAAGTGAGGTTCTGTAAAAGGTTATGAACAATGAATGTTATACCTGTTGTAGACACCTTTACCACTTACCTCAACTTAGAGTGTAAATCTGACATGACTGATGAGAGAGCTAATTTGAGAAAAGCCAAGTTACAATTGTTGACAACGTCATAGTTTATAATAAAAAAAAAGCATTTGCATGAAGTACAAGAACATTTTCAGATTGCAGTAGTTTAAAGATGGCATCAGTCATGTTTGGTCTCAACCCCACTCAAATAAGTTGTTAGCCTGTCAGATTTGACTCAGTTTCTTCAAACTGAAGTTGCTGAAAAAGCTATCTGAAACAGTTAAGATATTTATTCATTACTTTTTCACAAAATGCATATTCATAGATACATATAGGATTCATATGCAGTAATATTTTTTGAAGGCTCTCTGTAACATTTTTATGTTAAAGGACTGTGACACTTTGAATTGTGTCTTTAAAGCTTCATTCTTTGAAAAAGGGAAGTTGCCAAAAAAAAAAAAAAAAGCCCAATAATTCTTAGTCTGGTCAACTGGACAGTTTTTTTTATAGAAATGTTTCGCCCTTTATCTGGAGGGCTTCAACAGTCAGAGGAGTTCCAGTAAACTGTTTTCCACCAAGCAGTAAACATCTTAAGTGTAAAAACAAAAGTATTCTGATATTAATTTTGTACAGAAATACTGTGTTACAAACTGAGGCCAAGCAGAAAGGCATATTTGTTTTACTTTAAAATTTTATTCATAAAACAGCATGATACTTTAAAATGCACACAAACTACACAAGTTTTTATACTTTTTAATAGTGTGCTGGTGAGAAAACTTGATCCAATGAGAAGATTCTAAAACAAAAATATTTTAAAATGAACTGTTCTCCAACTATTATATTTGTGCAGGTAATGTACTGGTTAAAAAAAGTGAACATATATTTACACTATAAACAATAATTATAATAATAAAAATCAGTCAATTGCACTTTTGGCCATTTCTCTTATCTGTGAGTGATTATAGATAAGCAGTCGGTACATGAAACCAAAATGTTGTAGCATGACATCTTCCTAAGGATTTGGAGGATTAGGTTCAGTGGCATCCTCCACTGATAATTAACTCTACAACCATAGTTTAAATAGGCCTCTAACAAGAGACAATTAACATTTTTATTTCCTCTTGGCAACGCCGAAGTAAGCTTTTTCAATCTCGATGTCAGCCGGGCACGTCTGTTTGAACTCCTCCCTCTCGTAGGCGTTTTGAAGGTATCGCCAAACGCCTGTAAAGTGCGCAGGAATGTCAAAATCACAGTACTTCTTGGCAGCAACCTGAAATGAATGGAAAGAAAAATCCATGTGTGATATTTTGGAATAGCCTCCTATATTTATCATTGAAAAGACAGGGAAAAGATGACCTCAGAGCTTTATTTGTGAGTTTTAAATTTTCTGAAATACCTACTGGATATGTTTTTTTCCCTGCAAACATTCACCTAAAAACATCACCAGATTTCCAGTAAAAATAAATTAATCTAAATGAAGTGCACTAAACAATTAATTTATTTGATTAGATGTCTATTAATTCAGAAAATATTACATTATATCTATAAATGGAAAAAAGTATTAAAATATTTCGTTTTGGTTTGTTTGTCTTTCATCTAAAAATCAGAGATAATTCTGTAAAGAACAAATTTTAGGTCAAATTTAGGTCCAGATGTTAAAAATACTTGTTGCTTGATCAGTACTTGACCAAGTCAAAAACAAAACAGAAGAATTAATTCAGTAAGAAACAAAAACTGCACATTCTCGTTCACTTACATTTAGAACTGCCAGCAAACATGCAACTACTAATGCAGATGTTTATCTACAGAAGCAGCCGAAGTTACAAAAATTATGTTGATGTTCAAGAAAAAGCATTTTGAATAGAGAACACCAACAACTTTATGTATTGGTACATATTATATACTCAGATTTGTTAAGTAAAATCTACGGATAAAAGTTTTTTTGTTTACACTGAGTGCAGACTTGCATTTCAGAATCTAGAAATCAACTGAACTAATCTCTTTCAAGCTGAACCATCCAATAAAGATGAGGATAACCTTTTTAATGTTTTATATACTTTAAGTACCTTAAAGTACCTTAATTGATTTTGAGTATCTTTTAATTTAAGAGTTGCAAAACACGTTTTTAGACTAATTGAACTTATTTGGGGTGGTGGTCTTACTGTTTGACCCATTTTTTTTCTTGAGATGAATTTCACATCCATTTTCCATGAGATTTATATTTAAAACCAACGTCCATACCTTGAAAGAGCAAATGGTTTCCTAGTTTACCCTTATGAATCAGATCCACCCAACTCGGACTCCTCAAAGAGTCTTTTTTGTGTAACCTTTTGCAGTTTCAATATGTTTTTCTGAAGACTTCAGTCATAAGCATCTCACCCTGATGACATGCAGCTTGGGCAGCAGGTTGCAGTCCGCCAACGTGAGGCGATCTCCATCCAGAAACTTCCTCTTGGATGTGATGATGTTGTCTGCTGAGTTGTGGTCGATTTCCTCGGGCAGGGGTGCATTTAAGTACTCGTCCAACCGCTTGAACTCACGCATCAGGTTCTTCTCCTGCACTAAAGGTTTAGAAATGGAGTTTTTCAGTGTAAATGCATGCAGTGGGATGCAATTAATACATAAATGCCCAAAATATCAAACTCACCAGCATTGTTTGGGCTGTTTTTGATGAAAGCTGAAAACTTTGCAAAGATATCAGCCCCCACGTCAAAGGACTCTTTGTTTACTGGGATGAGACGAGGATACCTTGAGTGTAGACAAAAAAGAAGAGAGAAGCCTTGAAGTGCACGTTGTTCACAGAGAAAACAAGTCGAGCAGACTCCTCCTTCAGCGGCGTTTGAGAAACAATTAAATGCAATAATACCTGGGAGGGGCCAGTGTTTGTTCAAGAAACTCCTCGATCTTGATGAAGTCTGTTTTCAGGGTGCCGTTGTAGAGGAGGAAAGGAGGGTTAGTCCCAGGGGCCAAGTCCTTGAGCTCGGCTGGCTTCCTGGAGATGACAGAACGATGAGAAGGAAGCAGAGGAGGGGATTCAGAACAAGCACCAGGCTGTTGAGCCTGTCAGAATCATCACTGTGGATTAATAATATTATATTAACACATATTATATTAACACATACTGTTGAGGTTACACGGCTTTGGGAGTGGTCATCAGTTTAAAAGACCGGTGTGTGTAAGTTATGAATCACCCGTTTATCAGCACCCCTTCAAAGTTTCCTGATCTTATTTGCTTCTTGATACTGACCCTGAGAAAACCCACATAATAAAGCTTTAATTAAAGAAGGCGTTTGTTTTAAAGGGACAGAAATATCTTTGTACGTGTTGGTTTTACAGCCTCCTCCCTTTCACCTCCACAAAACACAACTGCTGAGAAAGGGTTTGGGTTACTTAAAACACCTCTTAATAGTGCTCTATGTGAAAGTCCACATGACCAGATGCTCAGGAAGGTGGTTTTTATTTTTTATTAGGTGGGGTGCTTACTTCCTCATATCAACAGTGGTCACTGTAAACTTCACTCCTTTCAACCACAGCACCATGAAGAGTCTTTGGCAGAACGGGCAGTTTCCAACGTTTTCACCATCATGTCCAGCCTAAAAATGACCACAAGAAATAAAATCAGAGATGTCGTCTCGTGTTTGCACCCAACAGAAATGAACTGTCACTATTAAATCTCTTCTGCTGATAAAAATGGACATTTTGGAAGTGAAAGGAGTGTCTGGGGTATTTATAAACCATTTGCTCTGTGGAAGGGAAATGCAGTCATTATCCTAGAACGGAAAACAGACGCTGACAGCTTGACTCCAATTTTAGCCAGATCCATGCAGCATTTTCCAACCCTGTAGTTGCCAAATCAAACTTAAACTTTGTTGAAATGAGAAGGCTGATACAACTCTCATGTTTGCCAGCAAACTTGAACGAAGCTTAGCTTGAGACAAAGCTAAGTGACCTGTGAGAAAGCTTGAGTTTAGTTTGACAGCGTCTGAGAACAGGGAGTGATGCAGCTCAAAAAGACTCAAAGTGATGTACACATAATAAAACAATCATACAGTCAGATAATAAAAGGCGATTAAAATGATTAAAAGTCAACATCTCAGATGGTGTCAAAGGCGGGGCAAGTCCATTAAGAGCTTTAAAAGCAAATGAAATAATTTTAAAATGAATCCTAGAATGTACGGGCAGCCAGTGCAGGGAGGCTAAAACAGGAGAAATGTGGTCAAACTTTCATGTGCCAGTTAAAAGCCGTGCAGCAGCGTTCTGTACCCTCTGAAGCTGAGAGATACAGGAATCACTGATTCCTGTATAGAGTGTGTTACAGTAGTCCAGCCGTGTAAAAAAGCATGAATTACTGTTTCAAAATGTCGCTGAGAAAGAATTGGCTTCACTTTAGCCAGTTGCCTCAGAAGGGAAAAAATAGTTTAAACAAAAGCTCTGATCTGGTTTTCTAATTTTATTCCAGCATAGACTTTGACCCCCAAGTTTGTAACAGTTGGCCTGATGGGCCAAGGAACCAACATCTACATTGGGAGTCTCAGTGGAGCTTCCAACGACCATCACCTCAGTCTTTCCCTCATTGAACTTTAAGAAGTTCACAGCCATTCTGGTTTTTATTTCCTCCAGACATGACAACAGAGGGGCCAGCGAGTTAGAGTCCTTTGTCTTTAGCGGGACATCTGCGCATCATCCACTTACCAATGAAAGGAGATTCCATATTTTCTACAAATGGCCAAGAGGGAGCAGGTACAGCGTGAAGAGGAGGGGGCCCAAGACTGAGCCCTGTGGAACCCCACACAAGAGAAGAGCAGAGGAGGACACGTGGTCAGCAAGGTGGCCACAGAAAGTACGCTCCTCTAGGATTAAGTCTAGTGCTGCACTGCTGACACCCCCCCACCACCACCACTGCTTCAAACAACAAAGTAAGATGTTATGGTTCCCTGTGTCAGAAGCAAACGATAAATCTAAAAGCAAGAGGACAACACAGTCACCAGAGTCTGTTGCTAAAAATATGTCGCTGAAAACCTTTAAAAGGGCAGGTTCTGTACTGTGTAGAGATTTAAAACCAGACTGTAAAACCTCGAGAATGTTCTGTTCTTTCAAACATGCTGACAGTGGGTTGTACACCACCTTCTCGACAATTTATGTTTCCGAAAGTCAGTTAGCTTGAACTAAAGTAACTCAAAAAGTTAATTCGTTGTAGAGGTACACCAATGAATTATTTCCTGAAAGTTTCATTAACATTTGCCTCGAGGTTCTTGAGATATTTTACTAACAGGTGTTGCCTTTAAATACTGTAGTTCAAAGTTTTAAACATCACTCAGATAATGGGTAATATGGGTCAATGTCTGTAAATCAGATGAGATATGGCCATTTTTGTGTATTCTAAGCTTTAACTATGACTTTCTGACAACTGTCTCTGGACGTTTGCAGGACTAAAGTGGGTGTGTCGAGTTCAGGCCTGAGGCCAGTCGCTCTCCGTGCTCCTGGCTTCTTCTGGGCATGTGATGATAACGCTCAGTCAGTCAGAGCTGACTGATAACAGTCTGCTGTGACCCTCAGCAGGGATCCAAACACGTCAACATCCGCCACACGCTGCATGGCACCCATCAGAGTTGTCCTCTGATTGACTCTCAGAAACAAACTTCCCTGCTAATCCACAATGTTGAAAACTGATATAAAAAAAAAGAGAAAATCTGTTTTCCTGCCTTTTTACTTTCAGGACAACAAGATCTTAAACACAAGCAGATACTGTGTGATGTCACATAGTTGTGACAGTGTGTGAATAGAGCTGAAAAGAATAGACTGACCTTGATGAACAACTCGATGTTCGGTTCCTTTTCTGAGTTTTGTCGAAGTGCCATTTTCTTTGCTTTTATGAATGCAAGAAAAAAAGTTGACTTTTTCAATCCAATGAGTTGCTGCAGCCAAAGATTCTTCTTTCTTTAGTAGTTTTCAAAAATCCAGAGAGCAGAAGACGAAGTTCATAAAAAAAAAAAAAAAAAAAAACTTGAATAAGCGCTGTGGTTTTTAGGAGTGTTTTTAGTCTTATTTGTTATCCGAGGACAGAACAAGACCTCTTGCCCTGCTTGTGTTTGACTCCTTGTAGGGTATCTGACTCAGAGCATACAAGCCAAGAGGAGGGAGGTCTTTAAACATGGGCGGGTTACTCTAATATACTCAAACTGTAGGAGGGGAGAGACTAATATAGGCTTCTTCTGGATATTGTGATGCACAGGAACCAAACACATCGAACCACTGAAGGACTCCGGGGTCCAGACATCTAATATTGTAGCAGAATGAGAACATGAGACGCTTGTTTTGGGTACAATAATAATATTAAAAAGTAACTACGGATATTTTCTCTTGGCTCTTGTGTAAAAAGTAATTAAACATTGTTCTATTTATTTATATAAACACATGTAAAAAATTTTTTCAAAGATATGGTTTAGCTAACTGCAAACTGTAGGGTTTTAACAAAATGCCCAGAGAAAAAGGACGGACAGGCACAGGCTTCAATAACTAATAGTGATTTATTTACAGTGAAACATCAGTGAGTGCACATGGAGGAACTGGAACCAGATGGGCTTGAGGATTGTTGTGGGAACTCTAGGAAGACGTCCCAGGTGAGTCACAAATTGAGGTTGGCAGGTGAGCCGAAGCGATGTGACAGCTGAAGCCACAAGGGAATCCAAGACGAAACAGGGGGAGTCCAAGAACAGAAAACTGAAAGTTATGCACCATAACTCATGTTCCCTGAAGGAAGGGAACGAGGTGCAACATAAATGCTATGGG
>JARVJN010001240.1:13703239-13713415 GCA_031763805.1 Argolebias nigripinnis
CACGCTGAACCCGGGTTAGAGGGCGGGGCGGGGCGGCCCGGGCCAAAGAGGGCTGGTCAATGCGAAAACGGCTTGTGAGAGGGTGCTATTTATAAGACTGAGCTTAACACAGTGTCTCAGATTGAAGAAGTCTTTCGCACGAAAGACGAAACGTTTCTACTTTTTGCTTTTTTGATTTGTTTTGTTTTTTTTGAATGTCTAGAGGACCAGACTTACCGTAGCTTTTTTTTTTTGTTGCCTTTTCTACCTGGATTATTGAGCATGCATCTGGACATTTTTTAATGTTTCCACGATACATTGTCTTAAAATCTTTTGATATCTGGTATCCCAAAATAGTTTTGATTGTAGTATTCACATTGCTCCAATACAAATCTAATTTTGGAAACTCCCAGAATATATGTGTATGGTTTGTTTCTATATTTCCACACATTCTCCAACATGGGACATGAGATCTGGTTTGCTTACTCTTTATCTTGGGTCTAATGAAGACGTTAGTGAGGTTCTTCCACCCAAACGCTCTCCAAAGTCTGGAGTTTGTTATTGTGCTCTGATTTAAGTTCAAGTTGTGTTTAATTGTCAAATGCACGTTAACACAATGAAATGTTCAGGATGAGAAGAACCAATTTGACTCGCTAAAAAAACAAAGAACAAACAAACAAGAAAACACTAAAGCATGCAATAAGTGTACAAGAATAAAGTACCAAAAAGTGAAAAAGTAATTATAATATTGACAAGGTCCTAAAGAGAGATAGTAAACAACAACATGGTAGAATATAATGGTGCAGGTAGGATGAATTTGTATGAATATGTATTTCAACATAGTAATATAAGCTAAAATACACATGATCTATATTGTACATTAACATAAACTACACAGGTTGTGTGACAGGTTATTGCACAGGTAGTGAGTAACATTGAGCTTGAATTATGATTGACAGTTATTTATACATATATCCTGCCATCATTCAGATGATATTTCAGTTTTGGATTATTTCTCCCAGTTTTTATTTTATTTTATATATGGTGGGTGTTGGGCCCTCCCTCAGAGTTTTATATAATGATGTTATTTCTTTGAATTGAATCCCTTTTTAGGATTTAATCACCCAACTAAGGAAACCATATGATGTTTGAGAGTTTTGTATTTCCCTCAAAAAATATTCTCTGAGCTGCAAATATTGCAAGAAGTCAATTTTCTCCAGTTGATATTTTCCTCTTAAGTCTTCAAAACTCAGGCTTTTTAAAGTTTTAAGTAAAAATTTGTTTTAAGATTAAGTGTATTGTTGTGTGGTTTCTTTTGACAGTTCTGTTTGATGTTTTCAGTTGCATCCAAACTTCTTAAACCCAACGCAACCCTTAAACCAATACCTCCAGGAGCACCAGCCCCTGTATCTCCCCAAGGAGCCATCAAGACAGTAAACACTATGGGTGGTGGAGAGAATCCAGCCAACACTGGAGGTGCACCGCAGGCCGTCAACAACAGCACTGCAACAAATCATAATCAAACGGGTAATGTAAATATATAATGGGTTTCAACTGGAAAAACAAACACCTACTTTTAAAAATACTTTATTTTATGTAGCCTGACGTTGTTGATCCTTTTCTTTTTACAGATCCAGTTCAAATGCTTGCAGATTTTGGATTTGAGCCAAACTTCAACAACGCTCTCAAAGTGGAAGAGAAGAAAAATCAACAGAATCGCTTTGTTGCCTCCAGGGAGCCACCGCCTATTCCCTCTCTACCTCCTCGCAAAGCCTCCATCTCGCCATCGAGTCCTCTTCCTCCTCCACCCATCCAGAAAGACAAACCTGTCTCTGTACAGGCCAAAGGCAGCTCTGCAGTAACTAGCACTAAGCCAGAGTAAGTTATCCAGAAAAAGCTGGCTTTGTTAAAATCCCTGTAATATGCATTACAATGAGTTTACAGTTAAAGTTAAAGTCAACGAAGCTCAGATTTGTAGTTTGCGTTCTGTTTGAAATGATACTTGTGTTAAAACGTCCCACTTTTATCATTCCAGTAATTCAAGGTCAGGATATGACAACATGAACCAGCCTTTGTGTGAAAGTCCCACCACAAAGACTATGTTATCCAGTCCATCAGGACAAAGAGAATACTTTATTAAACACCGCCTGGGAAAGAAGGAAAAAGAGTATGTGGATATCAAACACTTCAGGTAAGACGAGCTTTTTCATGATGTTTTTTTTTTTTAATGGTAAACTGGGCCACAAATTCCATAGAGCCTTTTTAACTTGTCCAGGTTCTTCAAAATGCTTATGAGTTTCTCATTCACCCATTCATACATACACTCATACAGGGCTTTCATTTGATATATTTTTACACTTTATATACAGCACTTATTTTATATTTTCACTTGTACACCAATAAGCATACCTGTGGGCAGTGGGGGGGTACATGTGCCACAAACCACAACATATATAGTGGAACAGTTTCCAAACATCTAAGATTTGGAAGAGCAAACTCTTAGTAAGTTTACAACTCTGTAAAGTTTGTCAGCACATATTTGGTTGGAACTAAAATAAAATCTACAATTAGCTGAATAATCCATCCACTATCTTTACTCGCTTCTTCCTTTTCGGGTCACGGGGGTCACTGGTGCCCATGTCCAGCTGTCACTGTGCGAGAGGCGGGGGACACCCTGGGCAAGTCGCTGTAATAAAACAATAGAATAAAGCTAACGTTAGCCTTTTTAAAGACCGTGAAAGAAGATGTTTTTTCTTTCGGCTGCTCCCTTCTGCAGGAGTTGCGAGAGGAGTTACGAGTGAACTCGCATGAAAGATTTGGCAATTTTTGAACGCCGGATGCCCTTCCTGACGCAACCTTGGCTCGAACTCGCTGCCTCAACATTACAAGACTATGGCACTAACAGACAGCTACCACAGCAATAGCTGTGTGGCAGAAGCTGTCTCCTATAAAATTAACTGAACTATGCTTGTTTTAGAAGAAGCTTTGCCAGAACACACTTGCAGTCTCGGTGTATTAAATTATGACAGAATAACTCTTACAAGTGTACCAATGTTTAAGCCTTCCTTGTGCCTCCAGTTCAAAACACATGTTGTTTTTCAGTTTCTTTATAGGTACATGGAACGTTAATGGCCAGTCTCCAGACAGCAGCCTTCACCCTTGGCTTTGCTGTGACCCTGAAGCTCCTGATATTTACGCCATCGGGTCAGTGAGAGTCAAGGGTTTCTCTGACCCTGAAATAACGCCTTGCTTACTCTCATAGTTGAATAACTTGCAATATGGTGGTCTGATTTTGGATTTTAGTTTTCAAGAGCTGGACCTGAGCACAGAGGCTTTCTTCTACATGGACTCATCCAAAGAGCAGCTGTGGATTGAAGCTGTGGAGAGGAGCTTGCATGCTAAAGGCACATACTGGAGGGTGAGTACAATATATACAGTACAATTAATCCGATTAGTTGCATAAAAATTAGAATGTGCAAGCATTTTAAAATATATGGCATTTGTGACAAAGATATTTTGGAAATGACAATGGAATAAGCACAATGGAAAAATGTTTTATAGATTCGGACCATACGACTTGTTGGGATGATGCTTGTGGTCTACGCCAAGAAAGTTCATAAGAAATACATAAGTGATGTGGCTGCAGAGCAAGTGGGGACAGGAATCATGGGAAAAATGGTTTGTTTTCACTGAACTTGGACTTTATTCTCTGTCTTCAAGTGCTAATGGATAACAATGAAATGCTGCCTTTTAGAAATAATCATTGTTTAGTATAACTTTAAACTGTAAAATACCTCCTTTTTCATTTGTTTTTACTAGCAGACATGTACAGTACAATGAGGTTATTCACGTAAAGTCCTGCTTGTTTGTTTCAGGGGAACAAAGGAGGTGTGGCCGTGAGGTTTGTTTTCTACAACACCAGCTTCTGTTTCGTCAACTCCCATCTAGCTGCTCATGTAGAAGACTTCGAGCGCCGTAACCAGGACTATAGAGACATATGTGCCCGCATGACTTTCCACCTACTGGATCAACCCCCTCTGAGTATCGTCAAGCACGAGTGAGTTGTTTTTTTTAATTAAAGGCCACATTGAGCACCCTGTTTGGAAAAAAAAATACATTCAGTCATGTTTGTTAGGTTTCTGGTATCATCTGTCACTTTGAAAGCCAGATGATCATGTTATTGATCTCAAAACAATCACTGAACATCTATAACAAATTAAGTTTTAGGAGTCAATCCAGTACAAGATGGCCGCCACAACCATTTGACTGTAGCAAACACAAAAATGCTATAACTCATTTTATCACACTCATTTTTACTGATGATGAGCTAAAGTGTAGTGTGGCAGTAGCTGAGAGCCATTCACAACACATCCTTTGAGCACTGACTGCAAAATGTGTATTTTTAAAGGCTTTGGCATTTCAAGGCGGCAGACAATATGCATTATTTTACAGAACGCTACTTTCATCAAGTTTGAGGGTGCACAGATTTGCTTGAAATTTAATTATTGCTTCTGTGATGTTTGGTTCTTTATGCTATTAAAATATAATGGCCTTTAACCATTCAAGAATTTAAGCCAGTAAGAATGAACAAATTCAATATAATTTTTTATCTTTTTGTTGTTTTAGTGTGGTGATCTGGCTCGGGGATCTAAACTACCGTCTCTTCCAGTACGAAGCAGCTGTGGTCAAACAATTCATTGCTCGGAAAGCCTTGAAGAAGCTACAGGAGAGAGATCAGGTGATGGACCACCTCAGTGTTTTCTACTGGTTTTGCGGCTGATTAAATGAGTACAAACTACATGAATGACAAAAAAAAAAATGGTGGCATATCATTTCATTAAATAAAATATAAAGGTATAAAATTAAATATACTAGTGAGAGGTTTTTAATCAGCGACTAAATTTGTGATTCTCAGTGTCAGAATGAGTTAAAGCAGATTAATGTTCTGTTAAAGAGACGTTCTTGGTGGAAGACAGCAGTATTTGATGTTAGACACATTTGATGTTTGGTTATTTGGACAGGAGGAAGTTCTGAAAAAAGTTTCATCTTATTTTTTTTTAATCAAATGAACATTGAAAATTGTGTTTTTTTCACTGTGCAGCTCAACATTCAGAGGCAAACTAAAAGAGCCTTCACTGACTTCAAGGAGGGAGAAATTACCTTTGTTCCCACCTACAAATATGACACGAAAACAGACCAGTGGGACTCTAGGTGAAACCTTTTCTTTATTTTTATGTAGATTTTTTTATTTTTATAAACATAAACATATTCTGGGGGTTTCATTTCATTTTCCAAATTGACTTGCGTGGCCTCTCAAGATGAATGTTTGCATACAAATGCGATATAAACTTCTCATTTTGTTATTTATTTTGTAAGTTTGGGTTCAGTTTGATGGATCAGTTAAATCATTGAAGCCTGTGATGTCTGGTTCAACAATAAAATGATATAAAAAGACTAGTTTCAGTAATGAATTGTGATTTAAAATACAGTTCACATTTGGGGCAGCTATGTTGGCTGATTATGAAAGTGCCTTTTTCCTCCGTTAGCTTTTTTCATAGAGTTAGCTATTTGTTTGAAACGGAGACAGAAAGGCAACACCAGGTGGAGGATTAAACCCACAATTTCAGATTCAGTCTGATTTATGTGCTACAGATTAAACACAATTCTCACTTTTCATCTGTGGAGTTCTTTTTTTCTTTTGCTGACTTTTTGCTTGTTAAAACACGCTCCACAGCCTCTTCGCTACACAAATACAAAGTTAGCTGTAGTGTGCTTGTGCATGTGTGTGTTATGTGCATGCCCTGATCTTTTCCTTGAAATTATCTGTTTCCTGCAGTGGGAAATGCAGAGTCCCAGCTTGGTGTGACAGAATCCTGTGGAGGGGCAACAGTGTTGAGCAGCTTAAATATCGAAGTCACATGGAAATGAAAACAAGTGACCACAAGCCTGTCAGCGCCCTCTTTAAGATAGGGGTAAGAAGCTATAAAAGCCTAATAAAACATCCTAGAATGACTCGTTTAGGCAAAAAAAAAAAAAATACAAGCTAATGTTTATAATCCAAGCTATATAGTTTTGATGCAAACATGCTAAGAACATTATGATTAGAAATAATAAATCAACATTTCTATGAAGATGACGTGTGTTTGTGGTGCAGGTGAAAGTCCCAGATGAGCAGCGCCGCAAAAAGGTGTTTGAGGAGATTGTTCGAGCCATGGACCGAATGGAGAACGACTTCCTTCCATCTGTGTCTCTGACCAGCATTACCGTAATAATCCTGAAAAACTTTTCCTTATTCCTTAGTCTGCGACATAGAATCAGCAAATCTCTATAACCTAGTTGTTGCAGAGAATTTCAGTTTCATAATCGCCTCCAGTGATGTTACAGAGAAGCTGTGGTTTATTTAGCATCTATTTGTTTGTTCTGCAGTTTGCATTTCTGGATGTAAAGTTCAGGCAGCTTCAGAAGGAGCGCTTCCTGATCAAAAATGATGGGCAGGTACCCTGTCACTTCGCCTTCATCCCCAAACTCAACGACACACAGTACTGCAAGTCTTGGCTGCGTGCCGAGCCCAGCGATGGATTCTTAGAGCCCAGTAAGTTATTTCAGTCCTTATTTTGTATTATATATTTTTTTTCTTCCAAAATTGTTTTATTTGCATTTTTTAAAATAAAAATAAAATTCAAAAAGTGTATTTGTGTGCAGTACTTAAGTATGCATTGTAAACAAACAAGAAAATCAAACATAAAACAAGTGCCCTTGCAGTCGCTAGAGATTTGAGCAGTTCAGAATCTGATTTTCTTCTGTTTCCAACTTTTTGATATATGAAATGAAGTGTCTCCAAATTATTTCAGATTTGTCCATCTTGCCCTTCAATATAGAAGTAATCCTTTCTAGTGGAAGAGTCCATGTAATTTGACGTAGCCATTGATTTACTGTTGGTCTGTAGGACTTCGTTTAGCGAGTAGCCCTATATCCAGGAAAATTCATTCACGCTTTGTGTAATTATGTCTCTCAGGATATAGTCCAAGCAAAAATAACTTAGGATCCATAATAAAACATTTACTAATATTTTTTTTCCAACACCACTTTGACCTCTTCCCAAAAAAGTACTGTATTGTTTTTTCACAGTACCACATACAATGCACTAATGTACAGCTCTGTTTATACATTTCGAGCACACATTGGGTATATCGCCATTATATTTATGTATATCTACTGGTGTTATATACATGCGTGTATTATATGTTTTTAATGAATGAAATCCACAGAGTCATCTCATTAGTTTTTTAACATGCATTGAAGTGTACTTTAACTTATTTTTCACAGAAAAGTAATATTGATTTGGTTTGCAGTACAGTAATCTCAATTTTCTTGTCTTCCTAAACAGATGAGACCCTGGAGATCTACCTGGAGGTGTACGTCAGTAAAGACTCTGTCACGCTGCTGAACTCTGGAGAAGACACCATAGAAGATATCCTGGTGCTACATTTAGACCGAGGCAAAGACTACTTCATCACCATCACTGGCAACTACCTGCCCAGCTGCTTTGGCACGTCGCTGGAGACTCTGTGCCGCATGAAGAAGCCAATCAGAGAGGTCCCCGTTGAAAAGCTCTGCGACCTGGTAAGGATAAGGGTCTTAAAAGATAAACTCTGTCAAACCAGGTGAAAACAGGATGGATGAGTGTGTTTGCCTCAAATCAGTTGAAACGGCTCAATATGGAGCTGTTTTAGCACAGGTCATCTTTACTCTGTGTATTCTCACAGCTTTTATTACCTGAGCCTGAGCAGGGACACGTGAGGGATTGTTCTTTTTCACAGTC
The DNA here is from genome assembly GCA_031763805.1 of Argolebias nigripinnis. Lineage (NCBI taxonomy): Eukaryota > Metazoa > Chordata > Actinopteri > Cyprinodontiformes > Rivulidae > Argolebias > Argolebias nigripinnis. The sequence continues at coordinate 13,711,041 of JARVJN010001240.1, forward strand.
ACACATAAAGTCTGTATTTAGAGGGATTAAATGTCTCAGCTTGAATATTTCTGGCCACGAAGGACCAAAACAAGGAAGTAGATAAAACATAGGAAGGGAGCACCTAAAGAACAAGGAAGCCTGACTCAGTCTGTTGTATTAATAAACTTCTCTTCACACAATCTTCTGCTTCTTTGAAGCCATTTTTGACTCTTATCTGGCTTTTGAACATATTTGACTTATATTTCTTTTATTTCTACTTAAACAAATCATTTATCCTACTGGGTTGATCATTTTGAATATCTATCGACTCCTATTCCGTTTTCATACGTGGTGTTATCTTTCTTCTCTGTGATTTTCTTTCATCCCTTCTTGCCCTGATCATTCCTTTCCACTTCTTCGCTGTGGTTGTGGGCTGACTTCTTGCTCAGGGAGAGGACAGCTTCATGGAAAAGGTAAAATATTAATAGATAGAATTGCATTCAAGGACAATATTATCTCAGATATGCGACTTGTGATGAAACACTTTCTTTATGTCACTAATATTGATCTTTTTTCATTGATGATTTTGAATGAAAAAGTATTTTCTATATTATAAGAATCGGTAACGCAGAATCAGTAAAGCAGCTTCAGTAGCTGTGGTTATTTTTGGACCTCTGTCTGAGTCCGAGGGATCCACTTGCATAGACACAAATAACTTGATCTCCATCTTAGTAAAATAGTTAGCCGGCTCGCTTTCAAGCCTCAAGATAAGAAAAAGTCCAGATATGGAGCTTTTTCAATAAAAATTTTACACTTTAAGAAGTTGTTTAATAAATCTTGTTTATTTTCAATGATGTAAAATTCTTCCAATTTATGCTTAATTAGGAAAGGTCTAAGGTGAACTTCATGCTGATGGATGGGGCAAGTTCTGAGGACAAACCTCTAAAGATCCCCAAAGAGGTGTGGATCCTGGTCAACCACCTCTTCACCAAGTCCTGTGACCAAGTAAGACTTAATAAATGCCTAATGAATGATGGATGTTGATTAAATTAAAATGGTCAAACCATAAAAATGAGACATGTAGCTCATTGAATCCTTCTCCTTTGTGCACAAACTATTTTGTTTTTAAAGAAAAACACGAGTATAAAACATGTACCAGTAATAATATAAAGGATAAACTCAAACACACTGAGGTCTCCTACACTGAATAAAATAAAAGGTCACCTGTCTGGTTTTACAGTCTCAATCTTTTATTAATGAATATTAAAGGTCTGGATTATGATATAATATATATAATCTGTCCACTGAGTCGCTCCTTGAAACAGTCTGTGTACGTACAAATAAAGATCACATCAACCAGAGCCAAGTGACTGCTGTTTCTGTTCCCCTCTTTATGTCAAAGCACTCAGTTTTATTACTTTAAGGAAATTTGATTTGTCAGATTATTTGAATAAATTATTTCATGTTTTTGAGAAAAGGTTTTGTTGACGACTTTTTTTAAATGTAAAATCTTGTGGTAATCCCCCTTTAAAAAAAAGTGCATCTTGAGTTGTGTTTGAACTGGATTAAATTCTTGTCTCCTAGGAGGACCTGTTCCAGACACCAGGCTTACAGGAGGAGCTTCAGAGTATCATCGACTGTCTGGACACCAGCATCCCAGACTACCTACGTATCCTCCAAAACTCAGCCTGTCCAAAGACAGAATTTTATGACATCCTCATGTCAGAGATGAGTTTTATTCAAAAACATGCCAGACGCGTTTGTTAGCTCTTTCATGGATCCTGCAGGGGATTTATTTGTAAATTAAATTGAAATAAGCACAAATAAAATATGCAGTGACCTGTAAGCTAAATAAATGGTTAACAATGTTATTTTTACTGCTTTCTTTGAGACAAAAACAGTTTTAGTAAACTGTTAAGATGTCAGGCTTCAGTTTCCCAGGATTACACTTAGGCATCAAATAAAACCACCCAAAAAGTTGAAAAAACAAACAAACAAGCAATGTGGACTATATTTTCCCCGATATGACTAAAACACATCTGCTGTTTTCTACAAAGCTGTCTGATCAGCAACATTTTCAACGACCTTTAACTCATGAAGTAGAAATAAATACTCCACACACTTAATTTGCTTAAGTCAACCACAGCTATCAGTGAGACATGCAACAGCTGTATGCTTGAAATTATATTTTAGTTCCTTAAGAAAAGCGCTTGAAAATGTAAGTGCTCAGTATGATGGATTAAAAAATGTCCTTCTCACTAAATTTATTTATTTATTTATTAATTTTATAATGAAATACAAAACAATTAACATATTTGTAAAAAGGAAAATATATATATATATAAAATGAAAGGTAGCAGATGAAGAAAAAATCTTATTATATCTGCTCCTTATTCTCTAATAAACAATTCAAA
>JARVJN010001240.1:13792859-13804732 GCA_031763805.1 Argolebias nigripinnis
CACAACCCCCAACCTCCTCCCCTCCTTGTCTCTCGACACTCCCATTTTCATGAAGTTTTTGAATCTGGTCTGGGGGTGGAGCTATGTTCTGATGGTGGGTTGAGCACCTCTTTAATATTATATAATTATTTTTTGTTTCATTTTGCTAATACGTTTGAATTGTGTCTAAGATCTCTCCCTGACTTTGAGTCACACTGATGGAGTCATCCAGCTTCAACAGTTTCATCAGATTCGAGTCTAAGTTTTCTAAAAGTTTGTTTATTGTTTTATTTTTCTGCTCTATCATGAAGACTGATGTCATTTGAAGTCATGTCAGCAAGGCAACAAGAGATAGAAAAAGAAAAGTGCGCTTTTCAGAGGATGTAAAACTGTCATCCTTCTTCAAACAATGCAGACATTCAATATCCTCTGCAATAAGGGTAACCCTCAGCGAGCTCCTGTCAAAGCTCTCCGTCTATTATCGTGCAAAAAAAAAAACAACAACACTTATTCAGACATGCTCCAACCAGATTTCACAGTGTTGTATTGGACAAGGCAGCCGGGAGTAAGACAGACAATAGGATATCTTGTTGTAGAGCACAAGCCCAAAATTAAACCATACTTTATAGATGGGATCATCACTTCACAATATATTTTTTTCTATAATCTTTTATCTCCTCTTCTGTGGACGTTCCAGGAGATACAAACAACACATCCGATTTACTGATAAGACCCTGCTCCTCTTTCAAAGCAGCATTTTTTCATGTTCGTGTAACGCGATGTGAACTGATTTATGGTGCACCTACCGGTAATCTCTGTTGTTATTTGTTGCTGTTTTTGTGTTTCTCACATGATGTCACTACAACAACCAGCTCAAAGTCCACCTACATCCCTTTGTGAGTCCATGGGAGGAGAAACAGACCTGTGCTCTACAGTGCGTAAGTAAGAAACTTTAAAAAATACACATTCACAGAGTTTTCTCACACTCAAGGCCATGAGAGGTTTCCACACATTGCCTGGCTTTAAATCTGTAATATCCTGTTGTCTTCTGGGCCGACACTGGCATGTCTTAGATCCAAGAGTTGTAATGGCACAGTTTAATCTGAGTCTACTTAGATGCTCCAAAAGGTTGACCCAGGTTGCAATCTTTCTTCTCGGGGCGGCTCACATCTGGAATGTGTAACGATGAAAAATCCAGCGTTGCCTCAGGTGTCATAGGGAATAAAAGATGAGCTGCCTTTGACACTGAAATGGGGTGATGTTGCTGAACAGCGCAGGCAGCAGGATGGACAATGTCAAGGAAATCATTGTGTTTTCATCCTCATATAAACAGTGTTGCAGTTCCGTTCCGTCCAGTAATGACACAGTCTGTCTGCGTTCGAGTCTCCGTCTAGCTTTGATCAAACAAACTGCATCCCCAGCTGTTTCCAGAGGTGGTTTTCCCACCATCAGCTCAGGCGGGAGAACAAAGCAGGAAACGTGAAGAAGAACAGAACCCTTCCAAGTTGATGTTTCAGACTTGGAGACAAATCCATGTTAGATCTCGAGTCTTCTGAAGCCTTAATTCTCGCTGTCGGGCTGTGATCAAACTCGTACAACAATAAAAATCACTTTTTTTTTGCAGGACTTAAGCACAATCTGTGTGATCAGCTTGACGTGATGTTTGTTCTAGAGTGACCAACACAACCCCATGGCTTACAACAAACTGGTTGAAGTATGAGATGCCATCACACAGCAGAGTCCGAACCAGGAGGATGTGCTAGGCTAGGTAGCTGTGTATGGTTCTTCCACATGTGAAACAATTGCTATAATGCAATATGTGTTGTTTCATCAGTCCTCAATCATCTAGTTGAATAAATTACACCAATCACGAGTCTATAGCAGAATAAGCTGTTTGACAGAGATTTGACAGGTTTATCATGAGTGCAACCAACGTAATGAAATCTGCTTCTCAATCCTTCAAGGTATTTTCCCAATAAATGTGGCACCATTCAAGCAAAAATAGAAAGGCTTTCCCAACGGTATAAGATTTATTGCCAAAAAGCATTGTAACAACAAAGAAAGACTCAACCAAACACATATTTCCTTGCTTTTGTGCTAAGTATACATGAGAAGAAAAAGAACTCCCTGAATGGAGTGAACTACGAACTCGACGATAATGAACGGAGCTGTTGGGAGAAAGAGAACAAAAAACGGAAATCTTCAGCATGTTGTGGTTTAAGTGGTGTTTGCGGAGACGGCATTGTGACTCGCTGAGCCATTCACTTTTACAGAGCTTCACAGCTTCCTGAAACTCCTTTTATTACTTGGCCAGTGTTCTGGCACCGAGCATCAGCTCCAAACACTCAACTCAGTGAGAGGATTCTCACGTTTTATTGGCAGAGGGGAGTTTTAAAGACCCATCGTGTCCTTCAAGTGCTACTATCCTGGCTCACCAGTTTCACTTTTGTTAGGGGTCTCAGACGTCTCGCTTATGAAAAGCAACTTGATCCAGTCCAGGAAAAAAAGCAATAAATGTTGATTGTTCATAATTTTCTATAGAGTGTAAAACATCTCTGAGCGCGTTAAAAAGCAGAACTTCCAAACGTTGACAGCTTTAATAATAATAATAATAATAATAATAATAATGAATTCAATTTATAACGCACTTTTCATTAATAAAAATCTCAAAGTGCTAAGTGCTTTGATAGTTTCTTCTTTAAAACTGATGAACAATGCTTTGACGCTCCCTGGCTGAATCCACTCCTCACTATGGATTTAATTTACGGTGGACCTCTGCAGGTCAGTGTGGATCAGTTGAGACCTCCTGCAGGGATATTATGTCTTGGCGAGTTTCCCTGTCTCTCGCGTCGTCCGGAAGAGACATGAGTGTGTGTGTCTGTCACATAGACATTCATACGTTTGAATGTTTGTACATTTGATTGAGGTATTTCTACTCATCTGTGGTACGTTTTAGTTTCTCAAGATTTGATTCGATTGAAATCTCTTTGTGTAAATTGAATTAAACGGTTAAAAGTGGAAAACAAGTTAAAGCATCCCCCTGTGCAAGAAAACCATTGCTGCCATGAAACCCAACTCTACAAATTGTTATTTTTTTGGGGAAAAACTTTCTGTTTACTTAACTACGAGAAGAGTGAAGATTTATTACAGCTAAAAAGTGGTTAGGCTTCTAAGAATAAATGTCCTTTGTGATGGGAAATGAATGACAGCTTCTAACACAGCCGTTGTAATTTTAGGCAGGTGTTCAAGCTGGTAGGCTAAGTCCACCAGCCCTCGAAGGAACAAGCGTTCGCAGCCAACAATAACATCCTTCAGTTCTGTTCTTACTGCAGCAGCTAGTTTCCTGTGTTCATGTAAAAGTTTCCAGTTTGACATCTAAAACATCGAAACTGATTCTGTCAATAAAATATTTCAGCACGGAACTTATTTTTTTAAAAACCCTTTACAAAGTTGTTTTCTCACAAGCACAGTCAGCAGTTCTGATTTAATATTATTTAAGGATTTTTGTTTATATTCTCTTGAGAAGTTTGCAACCCTGACTTGACAGAAAACGGCTCCGCTGGGCAAACTCAGCCAAGACCGGCACATTGTTCCGTCAAATGACTCCGCAGAGGATAGAGGCCTTTCCGCTCTGCCACCGTGACTGTTTTATTGACGGGTTGTTGTTGGAGAAACTCACCTTGCTCTAGAACGGCATGGGCCCCTTGTGGGAAAGACGGGGCCGTGGGCGTCTTCTCTTGGCTGGTCTGTGGGTCTGACCACCTTTCACAGGGTTTTGCTGGGCCATTTTTCTCACTGTAGCTGTCTCTTCCAGCCCTCTGCCATGCTCTGTGGAGGCCATGGGACCTGGAGGACACACACGGACAGAGAAGTGTTCAATTAGATGTGCACACACGCAAAAATGTTTCACCAGAGGATAATCTTACGATACTTCTTCTAACTCGGGGTATCACAATGCGATCGTGAGCCAAATCCACCAGAGCTTAAAGCAAACATGTAGCAAAATCCTTACAGGGATCATATGGGTAATGGATGAGGAAACCAGAGACAAGTCTGAATGGATGTGTGTGAGAGAGTGTGTGTGTGTGTGTGTGTGTGGGCTCCTTTAAGCCCACCCAGCTCATCAGGACAGTGTGGTCCATCATAAGGAGGCAAATGAAAGAAACTCAACCCTCGTGTTTCGTGTCTCCATCACTTTCCCTGGAGCTTTCAAACTTCACACAACGCCTCGCGGAGCGGCGGCGTGTCCGAGGATTTGGTGGAAGCTTGGGGATGAGTGTAATATCGGCGTGTGGATATCTCAGCTGCGTGTGTTTAGAGAGTGGTCCCAGATGTTTTCAGTCATCTCTCAATAAGTGTGGCCTGATCCCCTTAAAGCCCCTCTTTTCCCCGTGGTTTTGTCCACCCCAAGAGCCCGTTTGACCCCGCGACCGACAGCAAACTGACAGGCGTCCAGTGTTTTGCATCTTTATAACATATGCAAGATGTGTTAGGTCAAGTGAAATTTAAAAGTGGTTAGGTATTAAACAACCACATGTTGATACAGCAAATGCAAAGTGATGACGTTGTGTTTTTTAATCCATTCATCTCCTGAGTCGAGGCGGTATCGAAGCGAGGGTGAATAAAAGCAGCCCTACATTCCTTTTAACCTAATTTATTTCTAAAGAAGTTAGAATATTTGATTTTAAACTCACCAAAGACTCCTCCTGGACTAAACAATGCATATTTCTGACTGCTCTAAACTTTCATGTTCTGGGATTTCCTTTGAATTTGAGACAACAGTTCGTTCAGAGCACAGCCCTATCAACCTTTCACTTTGTCTTCGTGCATACCCCCATCAGGAAGCTGATTGGCATGATTCACATGAGGTCATGACATTCCCGTCTCCCCCCTTCTGAGAGGCTGGCACCATTTTTAGAATTCCCCAGAGAATGACCTTCTTTGGCTTTTACAACAGCCTGGGTGAGACACAGCTTAAGATAAGTCGGCCAGCTGACTGCAGAGACTTGTAAAAAGCAAAAAGAGCGAACTGAGTGGAGCAGCTGAGCGGCTTAGAAAAGCAGTGATGATGCTAAGGTTTGCAGTTTCCTCAGGATTCTTTTAATCAGTTGGTGAGCTGGTAAATGGACAAGCTACAGCTGCAACCCTGTAGGGGGCCGAAGGACTGATTTTAACATCCTGGACTAGAATGCAAGTTTCTTCAAGTGCAGCATGCAAAACACAATTAGAGGAAAAGCTAAATACAGTATTTCCCAAATATTCATTAATGATATCAGCTGTGGCTCCATGAAGGCTTTTGATTTATACGTAAAGCTTACCCAAAAAAGGAAGGAAGAAGAGGAGGATTTCAAGCTTTCATATTGAAATGATGAAATGCAGAGCCAGACAGCTTGGTGATTGTTTGCACTGAATCTCCTTGAAGCGCCAGACATCTGAAGTCCCAGTTTCACACTAATCTTCCTCCGTGACCGTGTCACACAAGATATTTGAAAACAAAACAAAAGTCAGCTGAGTATTTCCACGTCTAATGCACTTCTTTTGGAGCTCCGATCTGTGCGTTGTCTGTTATTGGTCCAGATATGCTGTGAATGGAAGACAGCGACGCTTTCTGGAGGCATTCAGCTCATTTCTTTCAAACCCAGAAGCTTGGAGACAAATTTGGAGCTGACAGTATTTCAAGGAGGTCTTTTTGCTCTTGATGGACAAAAACACCCTCATCATTTATATGCAGATCACACAGAAACACAGTGGACTCGAAAACAGAACTAGTTTCTTTTAGGAGTTGCAGATGTTTTGGTTTATTCTAGGGGTTCCTTTAAACTCTCTAATACAAGCGAGAGGTGCACAATACCACGAGTGTTCAGGAAATCAAGGTAAATGCGGAAAAAGCAACATTCAAAACAAGTTGTTTCCTCTAAAACTGCCATGAAGTGAAGAAAAATGATCAAAACTGACATGCAACTTACAGCCTACTTCAAAAAAAAAAAATGCTCGAACCCCGTGAGACACACATACACACATTCTCTCGCTGCAGTGCAAGTTGGTAAAGTAAATTTACCTCGGTCGGCTCTCACAACTCATCTCCGGGTGGCTCAGCCTGTCATAATCCAGGCCCATAATGAGACAATTTAGATGTCTCCTGTCATGGCAAGCTGTCAGCCACGGCTCCGCGCTGGGCTTTCACGGGAGAGCATCTCGTGGTTCTCCTGACAAATCTCAACCCGTCCTATCTGGCTACAGGAGGGAAAAGTGTAATGAAAGCTGCTAAAAATAAGCCAGCCTCAGTGATAACACTGGCGGTATAGATTAACTCCTGCACACTGCGGGGAAAGTGAAATATATGTTGACAAGCAGCTTTTTCTCTCAACCTGTTGGAGGTGGAAGCATGTGGCTGAATCTGATGCGCTTCAATAAGATCTTTGATTGTGTCTGCAGGACGTATAGATCAGCGGATAAAGCACATTTCATCTCTGAAAACAAAGATATCTCCATGATCTTTGAAATAAGAGCCTTGGTTTCTGATATAGTGCTTGCGTTCAGCTGGTTAAACACAATAAGAAGCATTTTATCCCGGCCCCTGTGACCTTGGACCTCCCTGTTTTGCCCTCTTTCTGACATATCTTAACACATCTTCCCTCACTTGGTAATTCCTTAATTAAAGTTTAATAAAAGGGGAATTTCAGGAATGCTTTGTTATTGCTGCCACCGCTCCTCGCAATGCCGCTTCAAATAAGGTGACTGGAGATGTGGGCTGAGGTAAAAATGATCAGGCAGAAAAGAGAGTTTCAGATGGCGGCACCAACTCCGCTGATGCTGAAAGCTGGCTGCTCCACATTCCTCCTGTCCTAGTTTCACCACCTCCTTATGCTATCTCTGCTGTCGTCTTGTTCAAATTGTCCCACTCTTTGTCTAATTGTGGTCCTGCAGAAAGTCCTGACACTTTAAACCCTGTTGATTCTACAACAGTCCATCAGCGGAGAGATGTGTATCTCCTGCTGGATGAGTTAAAAGAAGTGTCTGTCCTCTAGTTCGATGCCAAGTTCATCAGCTGCCCTGATGTCTGGCAGGAACAAACCACACATCACAGCTCTGTCAGTGCAGAAACTCAGCGTGGCAAACGGGCAGGAGCCGCTTATTAATAGTCGTAAAGCTGATTTGTGTGCATCCACTGCCAAAACAGCCACATAACAAATGTGTGCACTTGTAAATGAATCCACAGCGTAATGTTTTTTTTTTCTGGCACTGACAGATTAAACGGCGCTGGCCTGGAAGTCAAACTACAGCAACAAGTACGCAGAGGCCAAACGTCGAATATAGAGCCCACACACAATGAAGAATGACCACAAAAATCTCATCCCAGCTGCCTTTCGTTTTCTTTGTCCCTGCAAATTGATTTGTTGTCCTCTCTAATTATTCTTGTTTGTTTACTCGTGTTGCTCATCTCTCGTCGCACCCATCATGAATCTGTCGTGTGCAATCTCATAGATCATTTTCACGGTCGGCTGAGCTGCTCAGATCTAATCTCTCCTCTGTGTGTTTTCTCCACGCTTGTTGCATTGCTGACTTGATACCCCTCCATCCTGTTTACTGCGTTTTGTGTGAATAAACTTAAACAGGGCTATTCCACTAAATTGCTCAGAAGGCCCCAGCTCGGGGGTCGGACGTCCAGCAGTTATTGGCATTAAGTAAGTTTGTTTTACAGTTTAAACTCTAGTTTTATTTTAAAATGAACCCGTTGGTGGGCCGAACTGAGCTCACATGTGGGCCTGATTTGGCCCCCGGGCCATCAGTTGAAAAGCCCTGAAGTAGAAGCTTGGAGGATGGAAACTGACGTGTTCTTATGTGAGAGAGCGGCTTCAGATGTTATCAGTAAATTAAATGGCCGTTATTAGTTGTTATCATCCCCATATGTAGCGGTGAAACTGTCCCACCCACCTTTAAAGGTACGTTATTATCGTTATTATTGCAGATAATAGGCAACATCTCGCGGGGTAAACCAGGAAGTCTTTTTTTTTTCAGGTTATATAACTCTTTTCCTAAACTTAACCTTACACCTGACCCAGAGGACCAAGCCTAAACTTAACCCCCTTACCCTTGTGCCTAAACCTAACGCCAGACCCTTTACTCCAAACCTAACCACTGAAGCTATTATGAGCGCTAACAAAGCTGAAAACGGAGCCTATTATCATCGCTACCAATGCTAACAACGTACTTTTAAACCCACCAGGAGGTACAGGAGGGGCAGTCTGACCACTACATATATGGGGATGATAACAACTAATAACGGCCATTTAATGGTTGATAACGTTCGAAGCAGCGGGCGTGTGAGAAGAGGCTTTAGATAGTTAGGCTTTCAGTTTTACCTGTGGCCTGAAAAGGTGAGAAAATGTGGGATTGCTTCAGTGTATCTGTACATGCATTTGTTTGTCTGCCTGTTAGCAAAATTTTTCACGAAGCAGTGGACAAATTTAAAATAAATTCTCCAAAAATAATTACTGGATGTACATCTACAACTTATAACCACAGCTAACTAGCTTTAGAAAAACCAACATGGCTATAATTCTGTTGGTTTTTCAGATATTTAGCTAAAACGTGGTTGTGGTTGTAGCTGAGAGTCACTTCTAACATGGTAATGAGTGAGATGCTTTCCTTTAAGTTTTGCTAAATTTTGTTTTGACTTTAGAGACCACAATATTTCAAACCAACGCTGATTTTGTAGAAAGTTGAGCTACAGCAAAAGTGTAATTTTGGCATAAAACATTCAGTTAATTGTTATTACAGGTGGTCCCCGACTTAAGACGGCCTCGACTTACGACGTTCCGGACTTATGAACGGACTTACGAACAGTACTGTTGTACAGTAAATACAGCACTGGTGTGTGTTTTTAGATGAAAGTGTGTTAGTTAACCATTTGTTAACAAAGTTCTGTACATGTTTATGAAACAGTATGTACACTTGTTCAGTCTCTTGTTGAAAAACGGGTGTGAGGCGCAGCGTTAGCATACATTTTCCGACTTAAGACCAAAAATCCGGACTTACTAATGACACGTGTTATGCGTTCCGACTTACGAATTTTCGAGTTACAAACGGTGCGTAGGAACGGAACTCGTTCATAAGTCGGGGACCACCTGTATTGTGTTTCAAACAAACTACTGAATGTTTAAAAATCAGGCATTCATGATGAAAGCTTCTGTCTTGACGTCTAGATGGACCAACGCTTCTTTTTTGTGTACAGATCATCATGACTTTCAGTGTACAATTTCAAAATAAATGGCAATAAATATATTCCCGGATGAGTTAAAATTATTTTCGTAGTTCAACTTTTTATTAGCTTGATTATAAACTAATTACCTGCAGAATCCGACCTTCCGTTAAACCGTTGCTGATGTCTTTTGTGTTAAGAGGTTGTTGCAAATGAAAACAACAAATACAGATTCAGGACATTTGAAAGTATTTGTATATGTTATACATGTAAGCATTGTATTTCCAAAGCTTTTGCTCATACAAGAGGTCATATCAGGAAACTGCTGATTCATATTTTCATCAGAACTGGGATTTATTTTTCCTGATTTTCAACATGACCCCACCAAATACAAAAACTAACACCGTAGTTGTTTTAATCTCAAATGGGGTAGAGCTTTGTTTCATTCTGTAAAAACATTGTTTCAGCACATCAAATAAAAATAAACAGAGTGTCAATTAATTTGTCTGTATGAATATGTGTAGCCTACCATGTGCATGTGTATCAGGATATTTGTCAATAAGAGACAGGAAGAATAAATCCCCTGGCGTGTGTATCTATGGTTATTACCATGGCGTTGGAGAAGCAGGCCTCCTGTTTCCATTGTGCGTTTCCCTTCTTCATTCACTAAAAGGAGAGGAGTAGCTTTAGCTAATGAATCCTTACAACATACCATTACCACAGACACTAACCCACACATCCAGACAGAATCCTGTCAAACGCAGAGATGCTGCCACAGCATAAGCACATTAAGGGATCAGGGGTTTTAAGCCAAGGATGAAAATGTGTTAAACGTGCCAAATACAAGCCAAACATTCTTTTAACCTAAGCCTACAGTGGATTTGTTCGCCTCGCCACACGTTCGTTCTGCACATATGGACGGGTGCCTGCAGAGGAGGCGGCTGCTTTGGTTGTTCATCTGTCACAATCCACAGTTTAGTGCCGGAAACGCTGCATATTGTGTCTCTACCAGTGAGAATGGGCATTTTTAAAAACTGGTATTGCTTGCTGACTTTCAGACTATGTTACCATGGCAGCCGCAGTGAACGGTGCTCGTTTTGGAGCAAAAGAGAACGACACTGTCAGCGGATATCGACCAGGTTCTCACTTTACAAGAGTCTGAAGCTCTGACCAGCCTGTGATGTTTTCAGCCTTTTCTGCCGACCACCTCACTTTGCATCGGCGTGTTCCTCGCAGGGAGGAGTGGGGGGAGAAAAGGGGTTTATTTTGGTCACAAGCACTTTTTTTTTTTTTTTTAAATTTGGGGACTGTTTGATATGCAGCATTGTTGCAGTGTGATAATGCCAGGCTTGTGGTTGAGCTGAAGGCTGGCTTTGTCTACTTAAAATCCACCGAGGAAACCAAAGTGCATGAGAAGTTGCTCCCATTACTGAAGCTTTTAAGCTTAACCCGTTGTCAACCCTGCTCTGAAAGATTAAAAAATAATTGTCAAAGGGAAGAACGTGCAGCTCTTCGGCTTCCGACTTCCCACAGATGTCCCTTTGAGTAAGTTTGCTGCCTGTGAAGCGCAGCGCTTATATGCTTCTGGATCAGAGTATGAAATGATGAGGTGTGAGGCTGCATACTCTGCTATGATCAGAGCGCTGCGAGTTCAAAGGACCTGCCAGCAGCATTGAGGCAGCTAATGAAGCCACTGACTCCCCTCACCACTTGACTGCCTGATGGTTTATTCACAATCCCACTCCAGAAGAAGAGGTGAATCTGTGGCTACAAGGTTACTGCAGGTTGGATCCTGCGAAACGCGATGCAAAAAAATAAAACAAACTCCGCAGAGAGATGTCGATTCACAACTTTCCACTCGGTGTGCCAAACGGCAGAGGGCGAGGAGCTGCTGGGGACGCTGTTTCTGATAACAGCAGCAAAGTTACCGTCACAGTGACAGGTACGGTAGGTAGGTGAGGATACCAACCGCTGCCCTGATCTCCGGAGACTGCACGTCAAGGGCACAGGAATCCTCCAACCATCCGTTTCCATGGACACGCAAATCATATGTGAAGCACAGACCCCCCTCCCTCACCTGTGTCATCACTTCCCCCATGCTGTGAACCTGCATGTCTTCCACCATCAGGGATGTGGGGGAAAAAAAATTCAGAGAGAGAAACGGAAAGGCATCGCTGCGTAGGGTTCACTGCAGCTTTTAAAGCCTGAGGAGGCCATCAGGTCTCCCTGAAGCATGCGCTGCTGCTGAAGGAAAAAGCAGCATTGCATCAGACGGTTTCTCTCTCAACCAGACTTGAACACAAAACAACAACTCGGAAACGTAAAGGTAAATGGTGTGACATGATGTTGGAACTATGCATAAAGTGGCACAACATATATATGTTGTATAATTCAACTATGTTCGTTTTTACAAGCAAAATGATAAATCAATGAAATTTTGTTTCTAAGTTATTTTAAAATTGGCACCGTGTTTCGTCACGGGACATCCGGGTACTTACGCATCCGACGTCTGTGAAGTAAGGGAAAGACTGTCAATCTGCGCGTGCCATTAGAACACAGTTTAATTGTGTTCAAGATCGCCTATTTTTTTTGTTGTATAACTTGAAAAATGCCTGTACGTTGTGTCGCATTTGGGTGTTCTAATACCGCCAGTGAACAAGTGAGCCTTTTCACTTTCCCAAAAGATGAAAAA
>JARVJN010001240.1:14059177-14070762 GCA_031763805.1 Argolebias nigripinnis
AGCAGAGAGTTGTCCTCAACAGATACTTCAAGCCCTAACAGATCAGTCAAGATTTAACAGTGATGCCTGAGATTATATTTAAAGTTCTTTACAAACGTTGACTAGAAAGACTCCCTCCCCTCATCATCATAAGGATGATGAAGATCCACAGTTTGAATCTTTACTGTTGAATTTTCTACAGAATTCAAGTCTTCAGCAAGAAACAACACAATTCATTCTAAATGTTTTCATTCATGGAGATAATCCATATAATTTTCATCAGCAGGACAAAAACAAACCCATCAGGATATCTGACCACTGATATGAAAGATGATGATTTAGCTCCTATGTCCTAAACGTGACCACCGACACAGACTTGTTGCTACATGAGTTTGTACAGCAAGCAACATGTTTATTATTGTCATGTTTCTTTTGATTAGAAGTTTGAAAGCTTTAAAGTTGTGATGCTAATTGTTTCTGATGATGTAAACAAAAACTTAGCTCTTAAAATTTACATGCACGTTCCTTTAATTTGTCACTTTAGACAAAATTAGTTCTTTTGACAGAAAGAGAGCAGGAAGAAAATCACAGCCTACCTGTGAGGAAGGTCTTCATGCTCGAACTGTGGGCCAGTTTGACCGGCGTGTGGCCCGAGTAAGTAGCCAGAGTCGGGTCGGCACCGTGGTTCAGGAGCAGCCACACTATTGGCAAGTTATCACTCGCTACTGCGTCGTGAAGGGGCCTGAAAGATGAAGTCTTTAGGGTTTGAACATCTTTTTGGAACCAGCTCAAACTGTGACTGCTTCATGAATCCTCACCGTGTCCCATCCTGAGCGCTGCAGTTGACGTCTGCACCGTGTTTTAGAAGCATTTGGACAATCTGAGTCCACCCTCGCGAGGACGCCTCGTGGAGAGCTGTGTAACCTGCGTTATCCCGTCGATTGACCTCCCTGATGTCTTTTTCGAGACAGTACTGGACCACGTCCTGCCGTTAGGACAGACAGGCTGTCAGAGGGTCACGTTTTAAAGGGTTACGTCATCGTCTGTCAGGTTGGAGTTTACCTGATAGCCCAGGCGAGCCGCTCGTTGGAGCAGCGTCTCTCCGGCGTTTTTATTCACAATCAGCCGACGAACCTCGGGAGGAACGGTCCTTTTTGGGGTGGAGTCTAAACTGCCGCTTCTTCCTGATGAGCTCCTCTTGTTGGACGGAGAAGACGGCAAACTTTTGGGAGTGGGTGGTGGGGTAACTTCTACTTTTACATCAACACCGTCGTCATCCAGGGGGAGGGAGGCGCCGCGCTTCCCCAGACCGCTGCGTTTGGTTTTACTCTGAAACATAAATTTGTGACTTTTTGTAAAGCAAAGTCATAAATCTGAGCTTTCCAATCCCATCTGGTCTAATAATGTGACAAACGGCATCTCATCAGGCCACAGGGGGGTGCTGTAATTCTTCATATACATGAAACAACATGGCGTGAACAGGAAGCAGCTGCAGAAGCTCACCTTGGGTTCATCGCTGTCACTCAAGTGTTTGCTTTTGAACTTTCTCTTCCCTGAAGGCTTATTGTTAAACTCAGGAGACTCCTCACTCTCCTGGTAGCGGACCGAACCTGAGCGAGTGAACGAGGATCTCGGCGGAGGCGGTTCTGGGCTGGGGGCAGCTGGACTCTGACACTGTAGCTCTGTGGTGAGAAATGACGTTAAAACGATTAAAGTGACGTTACGTCGAGTCGTCCCAACCTCAGAAACAACACTAAATTATTCTAAACTTATCTCACTGCCTTACTTGAGTTTGTTTTGTCTTCTTTCTACCCACAGACACCTAAACTTGTTCCTTAACATTCCAGTTGAACATTTTCTGGAACAAACTGTCAAATACGATCATTAAAAATACTGTTGGTCAAAAACAAAACAAACGAAGACAGACGTTGAAAATTCACGTTCAAACCTTCAGCTGTTTCAGAACTGATTCAGTCATTGTTTTTTTTTCTTGTTGTTTTAATAAACATTTATTGTATTTCTATTTAAACATGAATCATTACTTAGCGTATTAAATGTTAAATAATGTTTATCTTGCTGAGGTCAACAAATAAAAATACAGTTATACAATGAATAAAAATCTGAAATATTATCCTTCATTTCTGAGGCTGTCAGTAGATAATGCACAATGTGTTTAATGATCGAAATATTAAAATAACTAACAACTAGATGAATTGCATTTGCTTCAAAAATGCAGATGTTTGTTGCAGAAAAACTTTCATCTGAAATTAGCTTAAAAACATGCTGAAATATAGCTGAAATGGAATAATATGACCAACTTAGCAGAATAAAGCAGAAAGAACATATATTTGCTGAATGTAGGTTTAAATAAACAGAAATTAGCACAACATTTTTAATTAGCTAAAAAAAATAGCTGAAAGTAGCTGAAAAGGTAGAAAGAAGCTTAAATACCAGAAGGAAACGGAAAGAGCTAAAATGAGCTCCAAAAACAAGCTGAAAAAGCTAAATTTAGAATAAAAGAGCTAATTAATAGCTGAAATAGCAGAAAAAGCTGAAACTAGCAAAAATAAGCTAAAAGGAGCCTAAATTATCAAGTAAAACTTGAATTTATCTGAAAACTGCTGAAATTAGCTGAAAAACTGAAATTGGCAGAAGAAAGCAGAAAGAACACATTAGATAAACTACTGTAGGTTGAAAGAAGCAGAAATGAGCACAAAAAAGTGAAAATTATCTGGAAAAAGTGAAAATTAGAAGAAGAAAAAAAACCAGCTGAAAAATAGCTAAAAAAAATCACAAAGAAGCTGAAATTACCAGAAAGAAGTGGAGAGAGCACATTTTTGTTGAATTAGGCTGAAAACATTGAAATGAGTGCAAGAAATGTGGAATTAGTTGAAAATGCTAAAATTAGCATAAAACTGCTAAATAGTAGCTAAAATAGTAGAAAAAGCTGAAACTTGCAGAAATCAACTTAATAGCATAATGAGCTGAAATTAGCAGAAAGAAATTAGAAGAAGCTCAGAACAAATCTGAAAGGAGCACAAAACAGCTGAAATTAGCTGAAAAGTTTTAATTTGCACAAAGAAGCTGAAGCAGAACAAAATGTGAAAGTAGCAGTAAAAGGTTGTGAACACATCTAAAAAGATTTGAAGGATGTAAAACGAGCTCATTTCATTTTCTTTAACACAAAAGTAGCAGAACAGGCTAAATATTTCTAAAAGCTAAACTTGCACCAATACCAAGTGGTAGCAGGATTGTCCTGAAACAGCAGAATGTTTTGATACGTGCTTTGCTGAACTAGCTTGAAAACTGCAGGACGAGAATCGTGCCGAGAAACGTACGGGGGAAAAAATGGATCACAATAGTGTGAATGCTTCATAAACATTCACACTATTACAGAACTGGAGAAAAGTCTTCAGCCATCCCTAATTTATTAGCACTTTCTTTTCAGGCTTCCCAAAAGTCTTTCAATAGTTTTGTTTTTTTACATTTTCCTTCAAGTACTTGTCCATCTTATGAGAATGTTTTTCTTTGTTTTGCAAAGGTAAACATCTTAACCCTGACCTATGACTCATTCAGCTGTAAAAACGCATATCAGACACCTAACAAAAAATTAAAAAGTTTCAGCATTGTGTTACAACCAGCCTGAAAAATATCAAAGCAAAGAGAATGTGATGCGTATAATTTATCACTAAACAAATACAGGGACCAGACAACAAATGTGTGTCACAACAATCACCTCTTTTATATGTTTTATTGCTTTTTGCTAACTGCTGCAACAACAAAAAAAAGAGCAGACAAAGCTAACGTAGAGCCCACCTCACATGTCAGTATGTGCAGAGGGGAGAAAGCCCAGAGCAGGAGGGTGACCACCACCTTCAGCTGGGAGACCAAAACTACATCCAAGAAGTCGCTCGTTCTTTTTCAGCCACAGCTGTGTGAATCTGTCTGAGAAGCCATTTCATTACATTTACCAACGAGGAAGAGGAAACACAATATCCTCAGAGTTTGGAGATGTTAGGCTTGTTCAGCACAGACCCACAGGGACATGAACGGTTTGGAAACAGTGGCTGCACTGCTTTTATTGGACTTTTCTT
Source organism: Argolebias nigripinnis (assembly GCA_031763805.1). NCBI lineage: Eukaryota > Metazoa > Chordata > Actinopteri > Cyprinodontiformes > Rivulidae > Argolebias > Argolebias nigripinnis. The sequence goes on from JARVJN010001240.1 coordinate 14,063,251, forward strand.
AAACAAAAGATAAACATGTTTCTTTTTTGACGTTTATACAACTTTTTATTTGACACATGGCCTGTGGGACACTGTTTATGGTTCAAATTGGATGAATATAACTGAGTGTTTTTTAATTTTACAGTGTACAGTATTTACCAGTTAAACTTTTCTGTAAATTTTGTCTGGTTAAAAAATAAAATAAAAAACAGTATTTGACATTTGTTTATTTCCTCCTGTACTGACTCCACACCGACCCGTAACTCAAGTGTACTGTTACACCCTCTCGTCTCTTTAGGTCTGACTCTTCTTTTGCTCTTCACTTTTACACTTTGCTCGTCTTTTGATCACAAACTGCACAACAGGCTGTCATGGTCCGGTACTGCACGAACACTGGATCAAGACCACACCAAAAGCTTACGCCATGCTCATTTACTTTACTGCTTCTTTCACATTTTGTTCTGCTTTAGCTGCTTTCAGCTTCCTTCTGCAAATGTAAAAATGTCAGCTGCTTTCATTTAATTTCAGCTGTTTTGTGCTCCTTCCAGATTACCCTGATGCATGCTCAATAATCCAGGTAGAAAAATCTAAAAAAGCTAAGTCTGGTCCTCTGGACATTCAAAAAACAAAACAAAACACTTTCGGAGGAAGTCTTTCGGACGAAAGACGAAACGTTTCTACAATGTTTTAGCTTTGTTTTGTTTTTTGAATATCCAGAGGACCAGACTTAGCTTTTTTAGATTCTTCCAGATTCTTTCAACTCTCCGGTGAAGTTTTCCATCAATTTCTCAAATCAACTTTTCATTTCATCCCAAAAACGGAATAAAATATTGAACATTGCTGCTTTAGTAAAACGTGAAAGATTAATGAAACTGAAGTCATGACAGAAGCTTTTGATGATTCAGGCGACACGGCGGAGTGAAAGAACTCTACAAACCTGGAGGTGTTTCAGTGTCGTGTCTCAGGGGGCCTTCGAGCTGCTCTCCGTCCTCCAGCTTGTCTTTCTCGGTGATGTAATCGCCCGTCTCGTACTTCTTACTGGACCATCTCCGGCGTTTCTTATGAGGAGGTGTGTCGGCCTCTGCACTGGCTGCCTTCTTCTTGCGGTCCTGCAGAGTGTTCGATCGAGGCCGCCCTCTTGGACGGCGGGCTGGTTGGCTGGGAGTCGGTGGGGGTGATGGAGAAACTGCGGGGGGAGGCATGGCTGGAGGTGGCGGAGAAGGGGTTGCAAAGCCCCAGAGGTCAAGTCGAGCATCATCAGCTCGCCTTCGTCCTCTCCTCAGCCTCGGGAAGGAGGATTCTGTTGCATCTGCTTCTTTGCCCGATCCGAGCGAGTCATTGAGAAACACTGAAGTCTTTTCCCTCTGAGGACTGCTGCTGCTTTCTGTAACTGATAAAAGAGAAACCTGATTAATGCATTCACACCAGCTTAAATGACTAAAACATCAAAAACGACCAAAGAAATGAGCAACATTTGCTGCCTGCGCTCACACACGACTACTCAAAGAAGGTTGTTTATCTCTAAAACAAAACAAACAAACAAAAAAAAGAGCCCTGAAAAATCTCCCTGAGCTCAAAACAAGGCTGTGTGTTTGACACAACGAAGAGCATCATTACATTTGTGATGGATATCACACACGCGTGCACGCTGGGAGCATTTTTAGGGCAGCAAATGTGGCATCGTTACGAAAGACAAAGCTCGTACCTGCTTTGTTGCAGGTTAGCTGTTCAGCCTCGTTGAGACGGATCTTGTCCTTTGGAAGTGGCTCCTTACTCTGCGGGGAAAGTTTTCCCGCTGACAGACTCCGCTCCAACACAGGTGCAGATTGTTTCTTCTGCTGAAATTCACAGGGGACGGAGTGAGCGCACAACACGGGATGCTATTGATCACAAGCTTTCATAGGAATAAGAAGCAGATCTTGGAATGTTACATCATCAATCATAGACTACAATTATGAAATGGAGCTCTGATCAAATAACAAGGTGACCTTTTTATACCCAAGTAAAAAGAGACAATAAAGGTGAAGGTCTTAAAAATTAAACGGACTTATAACCATACAAACTGTTCATTTACCTTTTTATTAAAAGACACTGGTTCTGGAGTATTTTCTGTTCCTTGCTTCTTCTTTCCTGCGGCCTTCTTTAACGACTCTGCTGGCGACTTCTTGTTCGCAGGCTTCTTAGGACCGGTCTTATTTTGTTTGTTCGCGACAGCTTTTGCTTTGGTTGGCGGCGACTCTTTGGTTCCGTTCGTCTTTTTCTCGAATTTGTCACCCCTGCTTGCACAATGGCCTGTTAAAATGGATGCAACCATGCCCTTCAATTTTTCACTGGAAGGGCTGTCTGATGTCCCACTTTCTTTCTTCAATATCTCCCCCTCCAACACCTGGGCTAATTTGCTTTCCACCCTGTCCCCATTTGTTGATGCATTGCCCCCAAAGACATGAGACTGGCCAGTAGGCTTGGAGGAACCTTGCTTCGCCTGCGGTCCCATATGCTCTTCAGTATTATTCTCCAAACGTTCAGCCTTAGTCGTCTTGTCGTGTTTTTTCATCAGTTCCCCTTGAGATGGGACACCAGGCCATTTCTCCACAGACCAGTATGATGGATAATCAGTGGCAGAAGAATGCTTTGATTGGGTGTCTTGACTTCCAATAAGTGAATTCAAAACATCAGCTTTTCTTGACGCGCCAGGTGAGCCTTGATTGTTACTCTCACCTGTGAGCGTGGTTGTTTCGAGAACCTGCTGCTTTACAATAGATGCAAGGTTGGAAAGGGGAGATTTCATACTCTCCCACTTGTTATCCTCAGGTTTTGATGGGCTGTTGTGGGCGCTCTGTGAGAACTTACATCCCTCTGTGACTGTGGCGCCCTTGGTTTTTGGCGATGCTTGTATGAGTTTTCTCTGAAGAGCTGAGGCTTGCTGAGGAAGGTTAGATTGCTGCTGCCAAGCTGGACTGACAACAGCGGTGGAATACGGCATTGTTGTTTTGCCGTGTCCAGCTTTCTGAGGTCCCTGAGCATTGGCAGAGCTTACTGGAGGAGTTGTCAGTGCTCCTTTCAGGGGGCAATTCTTAGTTATGGCTGTGCTGGTGTTTTTTACATGCTTACCACTGTGAGCATGTTGGTTGCCCTTCATCAGACAAGATGGCTTCTTTCCTCCTGAGACCAGATGTTCTCCTTGGTCAATAATAGATATAAACTCTTGCTTTGCAAAACTTTGAAATTCATCGGTGAAGGACCCTTTTCCATCCTTGCCCCTTAGAGTAGAAGCCAGTATGGGGCTAGCCACACCTACATATGTACCAGGGATACTTTTCATAGTGTCTTGTGAGGATCCTTTATTCCATGTTGGTTTGAGTTCTGGGACCTGGTGATTCTGAGTTCTATTTATCTGCTTTTGGTGCGATCCATTTCGGAGTGAATTTGGTAAAGTAGGATATTGCATGGTTGAGCTGTAAGTTGTAGAATGAGTCTTCTTTGCGTTCAGAAAATCTCTCTGATTTGACTCGTTCGGAGGCTCCATCATAGAAACTGGAACATCAGTTATGCATTTTGGACGTTTTGACTTAGAAGACAAATCAAGAGGAACGTCTCTCAGCTCAGATGAGCAAACTGTGTTGTCCTCAGCAGAAGGAGGGGTTGGGTTCAGAGAGACCATGGCTGTTTTGTCTATGCTGTTGGCTATCTCCACGTGGTTCAGAAACCTGCTCTGAGAGGCGAGGCTGGCCAGTGCAGAGCCACAGCAAATGGCAGCAGTGGGAGACAAGGTGTAGTGGGTGGGCGCTGAAGTTAATGATGGATGCTGCAATGGTAGGGCAATAGCTGGTGAGGCCACCACAGAGGCCAGAGACTTGTGGTCTCCGTGTGGTTTGGCGTTCTTGTTCGACGAGTGGTTAGATTTGAGCTTTACATTCGATCCGCCTGCTTTTTTGTCTAGGGTCCGGCTCACAGACAACGAATAGGGATAAGTCCGCGTGAGAGCTGCCCCTCCAACACCAGAGCTTTGAGGCTGAATTTCTTTTTGAAAGTGACTGCCTGTGGCTTCTCTCAAAGCTGCGATTTGTCCTAATGCTGGTGGAAGAGTAATTTTACAAAGCTGAGGAGAAAAATTAGTGGAAGGAAGAAAGGCAACGGGCTGGGCTGGTTTAAACATGGAGCACTGAAACCCAGGAGGAACGCTTTGCAGAGACTGCGTTTGTGGATGGGGTTTCTTGCTGGACGTCACGTTGCTGTGACAAGGGTTGAGAGAGTCCTCTCGGCTGGCTTTTATACTGCTTGACCACTGAGGAGTGGAGAAGACCCCAGCACCGTCAACTCTGACTTTAGGGGTTTCTGCCCTTTTGTCGGTTTTCTTCTCTGAGCTGGTGAGGACCGAGTTAGACATTGGTGCATTATTAGGCTGTTGAGGCAGCGAAAGGTCAGGGTTATGGTTGCAATTGTTAGAATCCAGACAGGCTTTTACTGTCTTACAGTCTTTTATTGGTGTGGTCTTGTTCTGCTGACTGAGATTCACATCTCCTCTAAATTCAGGGGGTAACGTCTGGGGGGGATTTCCCACCATACTTGTGGATGGTTTAGTCGGAGCACTGATCTCTCTGCTCACCGTGCCTCCAGCCCCTACATTCATTAGTGCAGAATCCACCTGAGTAATGACAGAGGTTAATGAGGCCAGTGTTAAGTGAATAAGAGAACAAAATGCTCTAATCAAGTAATTCAACTTCAACAAAGAGAAAAAAAAAAACAATTACATGTACCTGCATAGGTGTTCCTTTAGCAAAACATGCTTCAGATGTTAGCTGAGCCAGTCAGGACAGGTTTCGTTGAAAGAAAGCGATAAGCTGCAGAATATAAAATAAAAATTTTAAGCATACACTGTATTGTTCTCTTTAATAAAATATTATATTTAAACTTCACAACAAAATAAGAAGTACTGTATGCAACAGCCGCACACTAAATGTAACACTGGCCAATGAAAACTTCCTTTTATCGGAGAAGCTTGAAAATCAGTCATGTTACAATTTCCTGATAGAGCAGTGTTGTACAATGATGCACTGTTGATATTTGGTACCAACGTAACTCCCAGACAATCCAGTCATAAGTACTGGTAGACAGAACTGAATACAGGTGTGTGAACACTATACATATTAAAAACACACACTCAGATTCTGTTGCTCAAACTACATTTACTTTAGGATGCTTGAACTCGCATTTAGACATCTGAGCTGAACTGTATTCTGGGTAAAACACTGTCCTACAGTGATACCAAACAAGCAGTGATACCACCACAAAACACTCCTTTCAATGTCCTTCGTTCCTTCACTTCAGAAGGAATATGTTCTTTAAAAGCTGCAATAAAAACTAGACACATCTGCCAGCTTATCCAAATGGTGCAGCAGCAGTTTGTTGAATTATTCTAATAATAATAATAATAATAGAAATAATAATAATAATAATAATTTAAAAAAATTCAGGAAAAAAAGAAAAGATTTACGGTCAACCCCTATCCAAGAACCTTGACATAAAAATACAATAGTACCTACTTCGCGGTTCGACTTTAGCAGACTCGCACATTCACGGTTTTTCAAAGAAGGATTGAACATGAGAAAAAACATGTACACGACACATGATTGTCAACTTTAATATTACTCACGTGATTGGGACTGTACTGGATACTGTAAAGTAATAATAATAACAGTAATTATATAATAACTTATCATCATCATTACTGTTATTATTATACATAATAATCGTGTGCATCTATATGTGTGACAACACATAGCGCTTATTATTAATAAGTGCTATGTGTTGTCATCATTGTATGTTCCCATTCAATGGCAAAACTAGTTCTCTGCATTTAACCCATCACACCTGGGATACACCCAGGTAGAGCAGTGGGTGTTTGGGGAGCAATTAGGGATTGGGTGTCTTGCTCAGAAGCACCATGACATGTGGGAATGGCTGGGGCTCGAACATAAGACATGCAGGTCCTGGACTGGCCTCTACCCCATCTCAGCCACTCAAAAAACAGTAAAAAGTTAATGAAAAAATAAAATACTTTGGACAGGTGCTGCCACTTTGTGGTTTTCTATCAATAAGCCTATACTGTATTCCCACGCTCATAATGACCACATTTCCCAGAAGCCAACAGTGCCATGCCCAGAAGCCTCATTTCCTTCTGCTGAAACACATCGAGGGAAAGTTTTGTTCTGATTGGAAAAAGTTTGGTCCTTATTCAAACAGTGACTGTGACGCCCAGTGGATACAGAGAGCTGCATTGAACCCACCGGGAACTGGACTAAAACCGGACCTCCAGACGCATCGGCTAATCCGAGAGCTTCTAGCCGGCTCACGAGAACCCCAAGTGGGGACGTGCCGCCATAAGGCCGGCGCTGTTTCCAGAGCCCACCAGGACTTTTTCCATCTAAACTTGGACTCAATCGACCACTCCGGTCCCGCACCGGCCACCCGATGGTCCCCTCCTCCATCCCAATACGCTTTGGCGCTCAAGAGCTGCACAGAACCAAACCAGAACCAGAGCAGAACCGGACCTCCAGACTCATCGGTGAACCCGAGAGCTGCTAGCCGGCCCACGAGGACCACCGAGCGGGGGCCGCCCGTAGATCGGCGTTCCACCGGGACTTTTTTAATCCAGGTTTGGACTCAATCTGAGTGGAACTGGGCCACTGTTTCTGCAGAGCTGGTGAATAAATTTTGCAGTACTGTACAGTTCAAATTACAGGTGGTCCTCGACTTACGGCGGTCTCGACTTACGGCGATTCGACTTTACAAACGCATCTTATTAATAAAAAATATAAAATAAAAATAATAGTAATAATTTTTATGTGTTTAAATGTTCTTGATTTCATATGTACAGCACTTAGTTGCAAGCTGTGTGCAGCTTGTTTTAAATGGCTTTATAAATAAAGTATTATTATTATTATTATTAAGCCGATTTACGCAGTTTTCGGCAGTGCCCGCCAGTTTAGCCAGTTAGCTCCGGCCTCGACACCCGGCTTTGGACGGGCCGTGTCCGATCAGAGGTTGCTGCCCTCGGATACATGAGCTGGGAGCTGAACGGCGGTTTTGCGGAGAGACGGATAGACTAAGGAAAACGATGCTGTGGACCGCGTGAAGCAGCAGACAGCGAGCTGGACCGGAGGAGCAACGATATAACATGCTAACAAGCCTAGCTGTAGGATGAACGGGTGGATGCTAACGCCCCACCGGGACCACGGAGCCGACGGGCGGCGGAGAGGCCTGTTGCGGCCGGGAGCTTGCCTCTATGTCCGCCTGGCAGCCTCAGAATGGACACCGAGCTAACATGCTAAAACGCGGAGAAACAGCTGCGGCAGCCTTTTGGAGGGGCTAACATGGCACATCCTTTTGGAGGGGCTAACATGATAACGTGGCGCATCCTTTTGGAGGGGCTACCATGCTAACGTGGCACATCCTTTTGGAGGGGCTAATGCGGTGCAGCCTTTTGGATGGACACCGCGGAGAAACGGCTCCCAGTAAGTTATTAACTCTTTT
>JARVJN010001240.1:14858887-14871724 GCA_031763805.1 Argolebias nigripinnis
ATGTGTGTGTGTGTGTGTGCATACTTATATTTTTAGGATATTATTATCCTTTTTAATCCCAGCAGCCAACTTGGTGTGACAACTGACACGGTCCAGGTTGCAAATATCTCCTCTCTCAGCACTTTGAATATAATAAACGCCTACGTGATTCATGTTATTTAGTCCACTTCATTGTCTCACTGACCTGCTTTTTAAAAAAACATTGCAGCGTAACGTAGTCCATCACGTTCTTAAAATTTTAAAAAGATGAAGTCAAATCTTCTGAGCAGCGTTTAGGATTCAGTAACACACAACAAATATTTTCCATACAAGCAAATTGAAAACAATTCTAGACATATTTAACAACTTTAGATCAAAATAACTCAAATGCTAATAAAAGGCACAATTTTTAGTAATTTAAATGAATTTTATTGTGGACGTTGTGCTTATTGTTGTGGAATAAAAAGAGGATAATTTGAGAAATCACATATTCCATTTACCAGACGCTATACGTTTTGTCAGTTTGTTAACTCATTACGCAAAACCTGTCAAAAAGTTTCAAAAAGTTTCAAAAACAAAACATGAACATTTACAACCATCATAATGACTGGTACAGGAGGGGATTTAATGACCTGATTGTAAGTTACCAGAAGCTTTGGTGGCAAAAATAAATGTTTGTTATAATAACAATGAAATGAATCACATGAATAATATCATATCAACATTTCTATATCGTTTTATGTAAGACTCTACCACGCCATGCTTCGGGTTGCCCTTATTTAGACCGCTCCGTTTGTCCGACAGCTGTAACAGCTTTTCATTTTTCACATATACATTTTTCACATATTACAATCTATGCTTTACGCACCAGGCAGTATATTGGATGGGGTAAAGCTACTTCAAAGTTTTACACAATTTGGTAAAGTAACCTTCATTTTGACAGGATTACTGTACACATGAAAATGCTACGTAGGCTAAGCGCTAACTAAAATTAAACACATTTTAATGCGTATTGTTTCGGCAAGTTTGTTACTTCGAAACGTATTTGCACAACGCTGCTGTGCTAGTTCAACTCAAAGAAAGGATTATACCTTCACAGCCAACGTGACAGTCAAAAAGCGTTGAAACTAACTTTTTATGGACAGCAGCCACCCATCTATCATGGGCATGTGGCAACATGGATTCTCAGAACCACCAGCACCACCTGGGCACCATCAGGGCACGGTCATGCCAGCCATTTGTGTCTGTCACTTCGGATTTCAATATTGCTGCAGAGGGTGGCAGACTTGTTAGGGGTTGGGTACCCGCGAATCGAGCTGTCAAAATTAGCAATCTTTCTGCTCGGCTTAAAGGGCAAAACGGGTCAAACGCCGAGGCAACAACCAAGACCCCAGAGGGATGGCACTGGAAAATCAGTCATTACTGCACGTTATCAAATTAACAAAATATTTTTAAATTGATCCTTATTAACATCTGAAATAAACTGGCACTTATTAGACTAATTATTTTGCATAATTGTGTCATAATAAGTCCCACAATGGTGTTGATACCTCTGTCAATTAATCTTTAATGGCTAACCTGACCTGGGAAGTGATTGCGTTAATGACAACCCCGTAAATTTGCTTTTTGGAAATTAATTGCCGATTTCGCCGGTATAATGACACAGGGAATTGTGCACGTGTGCGTGGGAGTGTGTCTCATAACTGGTGATGTTCGATTTGTGCACTTGGCAAGCTTTTTATTTCCTTCTTCGCTCCATTTGGTGACAGATTGGGTTTAAATAACATTATATCTTCACAGTTGTGACTTACAAGCCCAGGCGCTAAAGTCAGGGAGAGGTTTAGCACTTCAGCCGAGGATGAAGAAGGTCCAGGTCGTCTCACTTTGTCTTTTAGTTTATCACTTTCTGTCCAAACCTAATCGGGGACTCAAGGGGCCGTTCCTCCAGCACTTTTTAACCCAATCTGTTCACCCGTCGAACACAGAACCCATTCTTTTCACATCTTGTCACTTACTAGTTTGTAGTGGTTTCTTGAGCAGATGGATGCTCTGAACCCACCTGGAGCTTTTTGCAACTTTACTTTTAAAGGAAGCGTAGTTGAAATACAGTTTAAAAACACGTATGCGTGTGAACAATGTGGGGAAACAGAAACATTGTAGAACTCGTGGCATAAGTTTTCAGCCCTTCTAGAAAAGGTTGTCAGCTTCACGTTGAACACGGCTTGGTGCTAAGAATAGCTCAGGCTAACAACAGAGCTACAGTTTTTATTTTTTCATTCAGATTTGGAAGATGTCGGCCAAAGTCTGGGCAGGGTGCGGTTTTTCCCTGAGCCCCGGGTGACCGGGCATAGATTTTAATCTTTGTTTTTAATATTTCTGCTGCAGGCTCACACAGCTCCTCAAATGCTAATGTAGCATTGACTCTCTGAACCAGAAAGCACGACTGTCGGCCATGGCTCGACGTCGGCCATGTTTGTTTTTTTGCTGCCGTTGTGCTTTAAAAGGCTAACTGTTTTACAGCACCTCCTGCTGCTGCCTGGGAGGAAACTTTCAGGAAAATGATTTAGCCAACCTATTCAAAGGTAATAAGATCTGTTTAAATATGTGTTGATTCTTTCTAATTATTCTATAGTTGCATTTTTTATGCAAATGCCGTGAGACCGTAGTATTTTTATTTTTTATTTTTGTATGATGGTGCCATATTATAAAGCTTTAAAAAGGTGCTTATGTTAAAAAAAATGGCTTTATGTATTATTTTTATCTCAAGAGTGACCTAATTTCCTACACATTTTCTTTATATAAACCTAAATTTGTGTTTCAGCTTAAATTCAAAGGTTTTAAGTTAACTGTGGTGCACTTGAGGTCCAAGAAGGATACCCAAAGAGTGGCCTTTTGCTCCAAAGTGTCCTGCTTTGATGCAGTTGTCCTGTCGTCAGCTCCCCGTCCTTTAAATGCCAAGCCTTATTATAAAGTGGGGTGCACTGGACTGTCACTCCTGCAGCTGGGGGGGTGAAGTCAACAGTGCACGCAAACTAATTCAGATGTAACGTGGCAGGACCTCACTGATCACCAATGAGACGTCACAATAAACAAGCTGCAGGACGTTGGCATTTTGGTTCCTGCTTACATAACGCAGGTCAAATCTTAATTAGGGAACAAATAAATGTTTTTTTTCTTCTAATTTTCAATTTGTTGAAATGATAAGAAATTAAGTAGAAATAATGCTGCTATGCACATATACCGGTAATTTAAAATAATAATTTTAAATTTGGATAGGTTTAGTTGAAGCTCAGCAACAGAAAGGAAGGATTCTGTCAGGTTTTTTTTACGTCAGCGTTTCATGTTTGTTTAAAATGAAGTAGCTAAAGGTTACAAAATCTCCACTTCAAACTTGCATGTCAGAGTCTTTCAAGCAGGCGTCAACTCTGCCAGTACCACGCGTCCCGTACCGTGTGTGTCGTTTTTGCAAAAACTAACTGACAAAGAAGCAGGGAGTCCCTGAGCAAGAGGCAACGTATGGCTCAGATGGTTGTGATTTATTGTGATCACATAACAGATATATTGAAGAAGACTGGTTTTATTCTGAGGGAGTAAAAAGTCACGAGAAAGTTTTCCAACAGTTTTTCCAGAAGCAGTAATGATTAGGTGTTTGTTTTAGTAAAACATACTCGAATGAATGAAAATAGCTTTGAAATAATTAAATAATTAACTTCAAAAATATTCCTAATAAATATATCAAAGTGACTAAATTTAAACTATTTTCAAAGAAGAAGCTTGAAGTCCAAGAAGTAGGATTATCAGTCATGTGCCTATAAGGGTGCTTTAATTTGACGGTGTGAAATTGAAGCTCTTTTGAAGAACATCCACACAACCCCTTCCCTTATTTATTTCTCATCAGTGGTGTGACTCTGACATGCCTCTTTTTTGTACACTAGAATTATGGCTGGGCTAAATTAAGGTACATTCAGTGACATTTGTTAGCAGAAGTTTCAGGTGAGTCAATTAAACCCAATAAAATCAAAATGGGGCCTGTTTTATAAATGGGTTTTTCACTGCGATCAGTGCATTATCTTTAGGAGACTCTGGACTCAAATCACTATAATAAAAAAAATATATATAATAATGATAATAATAATAATACAGTAATTATTATTATTATTATTATTATTATATTCATCATTGTTGCTTAAAATCCTATGAACATATTTGAACGGAGCAAAACAAAACGAAAAATAAATATTTGAATCCGAAAACCTACGTAAATAAAAAGCTAATCGATCGCAATTAATTTCAACGTTAAATGTAAACTTGCAATAATGAACTGTGATTTAAAATAGTTGATGATTCATTAATGATAACATTGCTTTTACCAATTTAAAATGGAAAATATTTGCGACAAAAGAAAAAAGAAATTTCGACAATCGTTTGTTCATTTTTTTACTTTTATCATAATCACAGGATGTGTAGTGTGATAAAAATATAACAAGGTGGCTATGAATTAATTTAACCTTATTGCTATAATATAAAAGCACGTTTTAATTACATTATTTTCAACTGAAATTTTATTTTTGAAAATGCGACAATATTTTCCATTTTTTTCCTAAACTAAAATGTGTTTTTATATATTTTTTATTTTTAAAAGAAAATGCACAATGGTCTTATTTTCACAAGGCCAAAAGAGAAGACCTTTAACAGTATTTACAAAAAATAAAATACAGATTTTACAGAATTTCCCCGACAACGGGACATTTTTATTTTACCAACAAACGCAAATCTTCATTGTGGATTTGATAATTAACTCCATAAATAAAACGCAGCAGGTTACAAAGTAAAACTTTCAAGAATAAGTTTTTCGGCTTATGTCAGACAAATAGAAGGTGCAAGAACAACCAAGAAATTACTTTCTTCATACTTTTCTGTTAGTTTAGTGGTTTGTCGGGGAGCCATCTGCTTATGTGTTTCTTTGTAAATGTTTTCTATTGTTTTAACATTTGCACAACTTAACGTGCCGCATCAAAAGAGACCGAACTCCATCAGCTCGTGCTTTCAAGGTTCTCTCTAATTGGCAAGATTCTCTTATTTCAAGTCTTTAGTTCTTCAAGGGACATTGTCTGGAATAGGAAGCTCTCATCACAATCAAATAAAATGCTATGATAAATAAGAATCGCAGTTTTTGATCAAACGCTCTGAGTCAAATCGGATGTTTGTCTACGAGACGCCCAGACTCTTCTCTAAGTGTGAAACTTCTCTGAGTTTGTGAAATAAAAGGCCGCCATCTGTTTTTTATATGTCTGTCTGTAGAGAGGACATTGAACTGTCAGCGGCGTCCCTCCTACTAATCAAGACTCTTAGATATCCTGACAACACAAATCTTTATTTCTTTAAGGATCTTTTGAATTGTATTTACAGCTGTAGGTCAACTGTGGTCAAAGTGTAACAATAAATATTCACTTTTTGATGTGAATGCAGTTTCTTTCAGTTGTTTTATTCACGATTCGAGCTTTAATGTTATTTTAAAATGGAATTTTCGATGGAAATTTTGATTAAAGCGTTGATTTGAAGTAGTGTTTATGGAGAAAAAAGTTTTAATACAATATTCATTTTTATTCTTTTGTTCTTTCATTCTTTCATTTTCTTTCTTTCTTTCATTCTTTCTTTCTTTTTTCTTTCTTTCTCTTTCATACATGAAGATACAGAAAAACCTTCAAAATTTTGTTATTCCAACTCATGTTTAAAAACTGATCAGTGGGAATTTGTGCTGAAGGGGGTAAAAACAAAAACAACAACAACAAAAAACTTTACCAATCTTATCCTTTGAATTTCAATGAAAAGTATTTTTCACATGACTTCCCAAAGTTAGTTCATTGAAAGCAACGAAAGATAAAAAATAAAATAAAAAAATAAAAAAATCAAAGACTTCCTTGTGTCGTACTCGGAAAGCTTTTAACTGAAACGACTCAAACAGACTTACGTATGAAGCTGTCACGTTTTACTCATCTCAAAACTTTAAATTCAAGCTGAAAATATGTATATAGTCCCTTTTTCTCAAAGTAAACTCATTTGAAGCGTGCGCCCTTATTGCAGTTACAATATTCATTGTGAAATTTGTAAATTGTATCCAGTCGTAAAGCAAGTTTGAGATTAGCGCGAAACTTTAGAAAACTATTGGAAGAGTTGGTCACTTTTGGAAATTTACCGCAAACCTAATTGCGATTAGAACAACATTTAGCTGCTCAAATAAACAGCAAAATAGGCAAACGTAAAGATTCAAAAGGTCTCAGCAGGATAAATACGCTAATATAATTAAATGTAACATCCTTACGAAGGTTTTGTGCACCAGCTCCATCGTCCTTCCCCTCTGTTAGCCTAGCAACAGCAGCCATTTTGTCTGCGTTTATGTTGGCCGAGATTTCTTTCTCAGGTTACGCCACATTTCTTTGAGATTTTCATCAGAAAATGGCTCCGCAAATTTTATTTAAAAATTTGCAGGATCAAGAGGTTTTAATTTCAACCTTTAGTAAAGACATTAGGAGGAAAGCAGGAATTATTTGAGGCATGCGCTGTGCATGTCCTGAGCATTCATGCTTTCATTTTGCGCTCTGAAGGTGCCAAATGGTATTTAGCATTAACCACATGACTGCTGCACAAAGACACATACGTACAATACATTTGTGTGCATGCACATTGTCTGTGCACACACACACACCACACACACACACACACCACCACACACACACACACACACACACATACACATAAGAGTGAGATGAGTTTATCCTTTTCTTAGAGCCTGCTTCAGCCACCCGCTGCTCTCCATCAGACTACGTAGACACCAGACCACAGGATGTATGAGCTCAGCTGGCCAGAGGTCACCTTGGTTTGTTTACTTCACCAGAGTGGATTCAGCAGAAGCAAAGTGGACCATCCTCACCAGCTTCTCTGCCGATAAGGATTCAGTTCTCAAGTCTAACCCTAGTCAAGCTTTGAGGGTAAGTTGCAAAATCTGTACTTTTCATTAACAGCACAAAAAGAAGAGAAACTGTGATGGACAGATCTTTTTACATTCCTCGTTATATTTTCTTTAAAGTCTTTAAAATAATGAAATTCCACGTCATGTAATAACAAGTTGTCAATTTACCAATGAGTATCTTCTTTTTAGAATTTCAGTGAATTCTTCACAGGAAATCAATACGTTTTAATCTCGCATTTCACTGTAGCAGTTGGTATCTTAGAGAAACTTCATTCCAATTCTGGTACAAGGCCTGAGATAGCATCGAACAACTTTATGTCTTAAAAAAAAAAAAGAACCACTTATAACATGAGCTGCAATGCAACCACACAAAGATCAATAAATGCATCTTTACAACTAAAACCGGCTCAAGAGTTCTCTGCTTTAGGATTTAAAGGTTCCTGGGCTCATTGCCATGTACTGGCCAAATTTTCAACCATAAACTCAACATCTTTTTATAGGGTTTCAGTTTGGTACAGTGATAACCTACTGTAATTTGTCACATACACCTCTGTAGACACACAAAGACACAGACACTCACCTCTGTTCTGCAGAAAGACTCCATCATAAAAACACTGGAGTCGCCTCTGATTCTGGTAAGGTCCTAAATGTCCATGTTACTGAGACAGAGCAGTAAATGGAGTGGGAGTGAGGCTGGGGACAGGGTTTTCTGTGTTTCCAAAGAGCTGTCCTAACTACCCTGGTAAATATAGGAGAGCAAATCCTTTTCAGGTTGAGAGTATGACTCAGGACTGCCACATAAATCAGTGCAGGCCCTGCCCGGCAAAGCTGGGAACGCCATGGGAGTGGTAGGCGGCTCTACCGTAAGGGCTTTTGGGGAAGGATTATGGATTGAGACGTACAGCTGGGAGGCTAAAGTTACACTTTTCATTATCACTTCGAGGGGGTCTTGGCTGCCTGGAAGCCAGTCAAATTTGTGAAGACCTCTTTCTCCCTCTGGAATGGTTGTAATTCTGCAGGCACATTCTTCACCTGAGGATAATTGTTTTTGATATGGCAAGAACAATTTGGTGAAACGCACTGGGGCGTGCTATGTCTTTCTCTCTCTTTCCCTCTTTCTCTCTCTCTTTACCAAAGAAAGAATGGGAGAAAAAAAAGAGAGGGTATTGTGAAAAGTCCTTATTCACCAAAAGACCAGAGTAAAGAGAGAGCAGTATGCCCCCTTCTGGCTCTTTTCTTCTCTCCCTCTTTTCTTCTCCTTTTTCCCTGGCGTCTGGAGATGTGAAGAACCGTCTTTTGATCAGCTATGACAGAGCCTGGGCCATGTGAAGAGGGTGGCTCGCAAGACTCTGCCAATCCATGCAAGGCAAAAATGTTCCTAATAAGAGAGCAATAAACTAACGAGTGCTGTGTGTCCGTCTGATCCACATTCTGGGCGAAATTTGTGCCAACACACCCATCGCCTTCAGACGTGTACTCCCCGACTCTCATCAGTTTTTGGACTGTTTTCCAGGTCATTGCATTTAACCTGCACAGTCCCTTATACTGAGTGCTGCGAAAAATGGGAAAGCTAAGAACTTTGTGGGCACACCAGAAACAAAAGTGGTGGTTATTTCTAGTTCATGTTTCTCACTTACTGGATTACTGTCACGCCTTGTGATTTATAGCAGGTGGTGTTTCTGCTCGACCTAAAAGCTGTGCGGTGGAGGAAAAGTAAAGTGTAGGTTCACACACGTCAGCTAAGTTTACTTCCACAATTGATTGCCGTCATTGTTCCTGCTGGTTTGAAGTGGTCACTTATCAAGGAATTATGTCTGCAGGGTAAATTCTTTGCTTCTTTGTACAGCAAAAAAAGGAGATAGGTACTTCTCACAGCTTCTCAATGCAGGCCAAATAAACACATCACCTCCACTGCAGGGGGAGGAGGACAACAGCACAGCTGCCAATTCCCGCTCTTTATACTGGTCTACAGCAGCAGCCAATTCCACAGTGCTGCGGGGCATCCCAGGCATGAACAGGTTCTCTGTTGGAGGAGTCAGGCCTGGTCTTGGGCCTGTCTCTAGGACCGTGCTAAGTGCTGGATGTGTGAGGGCTGTTGAGGACAAGGCTGGCCAGACTTTAATGGCTTGTTGGTGAGTCCCGGGCTCTGTGCTGGTAATTATGGAGAGGAGAGGCAAATCAGCAGCTCTGGGCTACCCAACTAGGGGGACGGGCCCACGCCCAGCGGGGAGGGGAGTTCTGCCACAGGAGGGACCAATCAAGTGTGAAGCAGAGCACAGACCTTGGGCCTTGGTTCAGTGGGAAAAGCCTTGGCCACTGGTTCAGAGCACTGCAACTTTCATGGATTAGTAGAGACACTATTCTGAGGACTGAAAGGGGGAACGCAGCACGGAGGCAGCATCAATGCATGTGTGCACGCACACAAACACACAGTCTCCCTTTTTCTTTCGCCCTCTCTCACACAAAACCCACCAACAGCTGGGAGGAGGGCCACAGCAATTACCACATTACCATGGCAACGGCATATCTCACATTTGAGCCAAAATGAAGACACTTTGAGCTGCAACCGGATATTTATTCTTCTATTTAATACAAGTATTTTAATAGTTTCCCTGTGTGCCTGTCGAACGCTTCCCCCTGACTGAGTTAAAGAGCTGCAATTGGCGCTGCTTAGTGCATCAGACTAGCATTTTGTCATTTTGTAAATTACAGGATATCAACACTGCAATTTTAACTTCTGTAGTTTTGTGGCAAAGGGTCCAACAAATCTACTGTGAACACAAAATGTGTTAGTCTCTGCCGCCTACCTTGATCCTGTATGGAAATGGGCGCATCAAATTTAAACGAATCAGCACTTTCAAGTGAACGTATTGCTAAAGTTGAATTAGTTTTACACGTTTGGTGCTTTTGAGAGGTTTGGATTTGAGGAATAATTTTACACTTGTTTAGTTTTAAACAATTTTGTAAAGCACAACATAATGGTTGCTTTTTTTTTTTGAGGATATAAAAGGCTCAAAAATAAACAACACCAAATTTTGAATCAATTAGGGGGTTTAAGAAGTTATTGGTGTCTTGAAAAGCGTAAAAGTAATTCAAATAGATTCTGATTCTTTCAAGTAAATGGTTTTGAACGTCTGAAAGCTTCTTAGCAAGAAAATTATTTGAATTTTTGTGTTAGCAGAATCAAAATTTGCCCTGAATGTTAACCAAACCCCTGAATACTTAAGGACAAATCTCATACTACCATATATTTTTTTTACATTTGCATAGAGAGACTTGTAATTTAATAGACAACTCGTAAAAAATTCGTGTTCATTTCGATAAATACAGATTAAAACTGCTTTTCAGCTCAGGTGATGTTACATCTGCTTTTATCAGAGTCAGAGTCAGAGTTTTTTTATTTGTCATTCATTCACATCACATGTGGTACATGTGGTGGAACGAGATTATGTACACAGGGTCCCAGTTACATCCAACACTAAAATGCAAAAGAAAAACAGAAATATCTAAGATATGAACTAAGAAAAAACATTAACTAAAAATACACTAGCACTAGTAGTGTAAAAACAATACGCTGAATAGCAGCACGAACATGAGTCTGTGTGAGCAGATGAGTAGATATGTACAGTATGAACACAGCAACAGGAAACAGATCAGCAGCAACATGATGATGTTTTTTCCATGGTGATTATCCTTGTTCGAGATACATGAGTCTAACAGCCTCAGGGTAGAAGCTGTTCCTCAGTCTAGTAGTGGTTCTACACTTAATGGAACGGGGCAAAAAACTTGTGTGCTGGGTGAGTGGGGTCCTTCATGATGCAGGTGGTCCTCTTCCTGCATCTAAAGGTGTAGCTGTCTATGATGGTGGGGTTTTATAACTTTACCACCACATGATAAGGTGAAAGCTGCTAATTCCTTTAGCAGTAACTGAACTAAAGTCTAACAATTGTTTTGGAAATGCTATCTGACTTTATAACATCTCCATTTGAATCTAACATGGTATCATTGTGGAGCTGGACAGGTTTGTTCAGATGCTTAAAGTATCATTTTGTGCATACAACAGCTTAATCCCTAAACTGATTTTTTATTGCAGTGTTAACCACTTTTTTTTTTATCCACAGAGGCAAAAAAAAGTATTTCCCCATTGACAGTAAAGGCTTGTCTCCTCTACCATCTCGCTAGCTGAGCTACACATATGCACAGACAAACCGGTGGGATTGGACACCTTCCACCAGCACTCAGCTACCTTCCAAGAAGTATGGGGAGAAACAAACCACGTGAATGCATTTGGGATTTTTATTTGTTTGTTTGTTTTGTGACTACAAAAGAAACAATGAAATATGTTAACAATCTACCAGTAACAAACTACCTGTCTGAAAAAGTAAGGGTAATCACTAAAGTTGCAAAACTGGTAATAATTACACAAAAAATAGTATTTTTGTACTATATATTGTATTTTTCTTCCCAGCAAAGTCATCAGGTATTTATAGGAATGAATTTGTGCTAAAAATATTTATTTTAAATCACAACGCTTATGAGGTAAACGGTCAGAAGGAACACAACCCTATTCACAGAGCTCACTTTTTACAAGAAAGAAGCTTCAAAATGTGTTTGTATTTGTAGAGTTGGCGCTTACATACCAGGACGTGTAGAAAACATAAACATATTTAGTTTTAAATAAACAAAATAAATAAAATCAACAAAGCATTTATTCTTGATGCATTGTGACTGTTTTTGATTTCATTCATTGGTGCTTCAAACAAACCCACAAAATGAGAAGTGAAGGAACAAATGGGTCAAAAATACATTTTACAATCCAACAAAGTTCAGTTAGGTCATCTGGGTGCTTTCTCTTTTTGTTGTTGAGATGTTTCATACTTCATCCAAAGGCCTTCATTAGTCCGAGGAGCCACAAACAAACTCAGTCCCACAAGCAGCGCACTCCCATAGTGAACCAAACAGTTTACTGGCGATAAGATGGTTTCTGGAGTCCGCCCTCTCCCCTGTCGACTCCTCTGAGGCAGCCATAGTAGTTCAAAACATCAAAGTTCATCATCTCAACAACAATAAAAATAAATAAATAAATAAATAAACCATCCAAATGACTTGACTGAACTTTGTTGGATTTTTTTTAAACCTGGATTATTGAGCATGAACTTTGATGATACATTTTACAATCTTTATAAAACACGGATCATTAAATTAAGCTTTTTATTATTGGGCCAAACGTTTTTTATTAAATCTATTCACACCAAGTACAAAGTACTTTGTAATTTGTCTATCTTATGAGCATATATGGAAAAACAACTACTGTGTCTCTTTAAAACAGATTTACATATAATACAGGTCTGCACACAAAATCTGTATTTGTCATCTGATATTGTAATGTATTCACAAATAAATGTTACAACATGTTAACAGGCAAAACATCAACTTTGCCTTCAGAACAAGTTCAATAAGCCAAGTTATTTTCTGTTGATTGTTTCTTTGTTTGCATCAGTTATACGCATTAGCAAACATTGTTGACTGTTGCAGAGTCACCAGTTCTACAATTGTTGTTAACCAAAATGACATCTGTTAAACTGATGTTTTACTAACTTCAACCTCTTCATGACTGTCAAGTCAAATCAAACTTTATTTGATGTACAGCACATTTAATGTGGATTCATATGCACATTCATAAAGACACAAATGCACATTCACACATAAACATGACAACTGCTGTGAAAGTAGTGACTCACTACAATACCAAGCGTTAATCAGTTCTGAACAGGATGAGCAGAAATATGTTTTTTATTATTATTATTTTATATACAGTATTTTCTGGTGTATAGGTCGCACCTGAGTATAGGTCGCACCATCCAATTATTGCCAAAGAATTGGGAAAA
>JARVJN010001240.1:15103494-15115238 GCA_031763805.1 Argolebias nigripinnis
GTGTGGGAAGGGTTTATATATTTATATATATAAATACAGTATTAAAATGAATATAGTGTTCCTACTTTGGGGTTTTTCACTTAATGTGAGAGTGTCTGGAATGTAACCCCCGTGATAAATGAAGGACTGCTGTTTAGAGTAAATTCAAGAAATTATTAAACCAAAAAGGCCAGAAATCCCTCACCTCTGTACCGTCTCCCAGTCCAGCTTCACATCCCACTGAGAGTCATCCTCCTTCCCAGTGGCTTCCAGGTTGGAGAGAAGATGACGACCCTCCTTTGAAACTGACCTGATTGCCTCCTTCCAAACGGTCAGAAAAAAGAACATCAACACCGGTGCGCTTTTATTAGTTCACGTGTTTAGCATGAAGCCTCACCTTGAGTTTTCTGTACTTATCCGTGTGACTTTCAAGGAGACGCTCGATGGTTTTCCCTTCATCGGGCAGCTCCGTCTCTGCCAGCTCAGTACCAAAGCCCTGCAGCATCTGAGCGATGTCTTTTACCGTTACAGCAAAGCTTTCAATCGCCTTAGTGGAAGCAAAATGAGAAAAATAAACAACCTCTAAATATGACAGTCACGTGATCGTTTTTGCAGCAGCCTTCGTGAAAACTTTGCAAAAAAATGGAATGGCACAAACACACAGTTTAACTTCAGTTCGTTTAGGAATCTGCTTACGGTTCGTAAAACTATCCAGTCACTGTGACAGTAGTCCAAAGTGCCTCCAAACTCAGACGTCAGCTGGTTCTCGTCTATGTAGTGTAGCAGGTCTGTGACAGAGCTCAGCATCACCACCTAAACAGGAAGATAAATTAGAGTTTCCTAATTTTTTTTATTTAAAAAAGTATTGTAGAATAAGAAATCACATTTAAAATGAAATCTCTATGCTGTGGTGTGGAAACTCATTAAAAAAGGGTTAAAACTCAAGTAAGTGTGAAACCTCTCATGTTTACCACATCTGGTTCATAGGGCATTTGCTTGTAACAAGAATGCCTTGATATGACGTGAAACATATTTGGTAAGAGAAGAGGAGCTGCCTTACTGGCATCTTAAGCATGAAGTCATCCTGGCTGAAACGGAAGCCGATGTCTGTAACGGTACGGTGGAAGAAGCTGGTGGGTCGGAGCACCAGGACCAGATGGAGGTTCCCAGGGAATGAAGCCTTGATGAGGGGGACAGTCATTTTTACATCATTGGTATTGGCTCAGGACCAACAACACTGTGTTGAAGTGTTCACACAGGCTGAAACATTTTAGAAACTTTACTCTCCTATGTACACTGGCAGAGGAAAAAAATAAACTTGAGACAAATAAATAAATTTCCTTTGTCAAAATGTGACTCTATGATTGTAAAGTTTGTCAGTTACACTAATGTTTTAAATGTTTAGGTAATTATCATGCATTTTCAAAAAATCATTACCTGATTTATTTTCAAGACATACTGTAGCACTATCACAAATTATACATGAAGTGAGATGACCTCTGTATATCACAACTTTCTGACATAATTATCCATAAATGACCCCAAATTTAACACAGATGTGTGAACCAAAGTGTTTAAAAAAGCACTTTGGTTCACGCTTACTGTATATTAAAAAATAAATATTATTATTATAAAGTTTATTCATTTTTTAAAACAAAACAATTATATATACAATAAGAAATACAATCACAAATAAAATGAAATGAAAAGCAGCAGAAAAAAGAAAAAATCTTGTATCTGCCCCTTTTTACAAAAAAAATATAATAATCTTCAAATAACAAAAAAACAAAATAAATAACTTCTCGAGCAACAATTCATACAAATACACGATTAAGCTATTTGCATTGATTTGGAATTTTTAGTATCACTCTCCAGATTATTCCATAATCTAATTCCTTGGATTGAAGCAGACCGTCACTTCAAACTAGTTCTAAATTTAGGTTTCACAAATATATCTATGTCTATATTCATATACGGTAATTAACCCTAAAGAAACCTTAAAGCAATGATTATTTTAATAATGACATGACTTACTCTATACTTCACAGGGTAACGTTTTTTTAATCTAAAGAGATTGGACAAAAGAGGACATAATATCACGCATGCTTAATTAATGCAGCTCTGCAGGATTTTAAAACGCTGGTAGTCGAAGCATTTCATCAGATGCAATATAAATGTCTTGGCTCGACATCCAAGATAAGCATCAATGTAAAAATCATCAGTTCAGTTACTATGGTTTTCCGTCAGGAGAGAGAGAGACACACACACATACACACACACACACTCAGCATCATGACTAAGCAGAAGTGGACTCTGCGCCGCAGTGCAGCCACAGTCTGCGCCGCTGCTGCATCCACCCTGCCCGTCCAAAAGCTTCTCCTCAAATGATGATTTAAAGAAGTCTAGCTCTTATTACCGGGCTCCTGCAGATATCTGGCATTCCTCGGCAGTAAAAGCAATCGCTCATGGTGTCAGAAGTCTCCGCTGTGGAGCAGAAGTTCCCGCCTGAGCAAAGAAAAGTAGTGCCAGGATGACAGCGGCACCGCTGCCGCCGCCTCCTCCTCAATGGAGGGCGGCAGGCAGCGCTTACTGCAGCCCCTCTCCTCTTCTTCCTCCTCCTCCTCCTCTCCCTCTCTCTGGAGCTTTCTGCTTACTCATAACATATGTAGCAATATGCGGCGAGACAGACTGAACGTGACGTCTCCTTGAAAACCATTCTGAAAAGTGGACCAAGACGGAAAAAATATTGTTGTTTATACCTCGAGAAATGTATTTTGATGTTGAGCTCCTGGTTTTCAGCACCACGGACAGCAACTCTTTAATAAATGCAAGGCTTTTATGCATTAGAGCTCAGAGAATGTTGAAGACTACCTGCTGCCACTACCACACCAAATCTTGCTAAATATCTGACAACTTGAACCAAGTCAATGCTTTTTTTGTGTTGGCTGTAGTAAATTAGCTGTGGTGTCCATCTTTGACTGGAGTACCTCCAAAAGTTAATCAGCAGTGATTATATTTTGAGTTTTTCATTAAAATGCATCCACTGGTTTGAGATGATTTTCTAAAAAATAGAGTTGGCTCCAATTGGTAAAGACCAAGTTTTAAAAACCGATCTCACACAACTAGTCAGTGAGACCCAAAGTATGTGTTGGGAAAAATTCTCATTTACTGCCACAACAAATTTAGCTCAATATCTGTGAAATGACCTCTAACCATTTTTGTGTTTCCTTGGGTTGCTTAACTGTGATGCCCAGCTTGAATAGGGTTGACTCCAAAATTTAACAGGTTGTAGATATCTACCCAGTGATTATTTGTTTTGTGCAATCTTTATCAATGATTTATGCTAATGGTAAAGACAAATAAACACAAAGAAGATAAACAAACACAAAAAAGACAAACGTGAGTAAAAACGTTGCATAACCTTCAGTAAAAGACAATCGAGATTACTCTTAAAATGACTGTTTAGATATTTGGTCTTTAGAAATGTTATGAACAATTAGCTTTTTATTTACCTGTTGTAGTTTATTTTTTATTTTTTTATTAATAACTTAAAAGATGTTCACGCAAATGCAGTTTTAGAAACTTAGACTTTACAATGAATGTTGTTACAGTATTTGGCAAAAATATATATTTGCTGCAGTGACCCAGGCTGCACCCATAGTTGATGATGCAGCTATTTTCACTTGCAAATAACTGCAGAATTACATGTAAATATCCATGTAATTTGAAACTGACAACTATTTTAATGTTTTTTATAGCACTTGCATGAAGTGCTATGAAAGTATTGAGATTAGCATTTTAATAACGTAAGAATCCACTTTGGTCTGTGCTCCA
This sequence comes from Argolebias nigripinnis, assembly GCA_031763805.1. Classification (NCBI taxonomy): domain Eukaryota; kingdom Metazoa; phylum Chordata; class Actinopteri; order Cyprinodontiformes; family Rivulidae; genus Argolebias; species Argolebias nigripinnis. The sequence goes on from JARVJN010001240.1 coordinate 15,107,308, forward strand.
CTCAGACTAGCCTGTAGCTTGTCAGTTCGACCAGAATAAAACTATTTCTCTAGAACTATTGCTTTAAAGTGCAGCAGCACAATGTACATAAACACACACACGCACGCACGCACACACAAAGAAACTTACAGCTATTCTGGCAAGTGCAGTTTTGATTGAGGCCCATGTATCCAGTCTTCGGTCTAAAATTATGATAAATTTGACTCCAGGTTGCCTCGTTCTGTAAACAGGACACAGATTTGATGCTTTATGCTTTGTTAGATGACACAAACAAAACTACATATTTCATAGTGTTGTTACATTTACACAAAACAGATTTTTGTCCAAACTTGGAGCAGACAGCAGGTCTTTAAACTGCTGCAATTAAGAATGTCCCTAATCTGGATGGAAATGAGGTTTTGACTTAGAGGACATCTATAGGACGTTTAACTCTGAGCTGAGGATCAGTGAAAAGCACAGCAGCTGCTCTCGCTGTGGTTTTGGTGCACTGCAGCTCAAATAAATAAAAGTCAGATAGAAAAAATAAAATAAAATGGAGGACTTACCGAGGGATGAGTGTGAGGTATGTAAAGACTTTGGCTAAAGCTTCCTCTGGAATGTCACTGAACGCTGAGCATTCTGGGAGGGTGATGATGACACTAGAGTCCTCCCCACGTCCTCCTAATGGGGGGAAAAAATAATTGTTTTACGTTTAGAAGATACAGTAGTCCCCAGACACCCCAGGGATTGGTGAAAATCTGCAAAGTAGGGACATTAAATTTATTTGAGTATTTATATATTTAAGGCTTTATAAACCCTTCCCACACACTTTCAATGTTCTTAATAATGTTCACACATGATTATTTTAAATAAACAATCCATGCTGCTCGTGCATCTCACTCAGATATAAGACAGACCCCACCGCCCCTCCTTTCTTTTTCCAAGGCCGTCTGTTGTGCACCCACCTGTTGTGTGTGTCTCTGTGACATGATGGGGAAAGACAGACCCCACCCTGCCCCGCCCCCTCCTTTCTCTTTCTTTGCTGTAACAGACTGCCTGAGAAAGAGAAAGGGTCTGTCTTTCCCCATCGCTAATCATGTATCATGTACAATCTTATGTTGAAAACCTGTGAGTGAGTTCACAAAAGTCGAACTGAAAAGTATCGAGGGAATACTGTATAAGAAAATGGCAAGCAAGAAAAAATAAAAACTTACCTGACAGGTATGCCACTTGCTTCTCAATGTATCCTCCCACCTCCTTCAGGCTCACAGGGACAGTCACCTCTGTAGAACAAAACACATTTTTAATTAAAAAAAATATACAATATGTATATACACAACACCATAAAATGGAAGATGGATATGCATGTGGAAAAAATGGAAGATGGATATGCATGTGGAAATAAAATATTTATTATATAAAGCTAAACTTGTGTGCATCCTACCATTATCTGCAATCTAAAACCTGAAGTCCTTCAAAAAGACAGTAATTTCAAGTGAAAAGGGAAAAAAAATCTGCTCCTCCACATTGAGAGGAACCAGTTGAGGTGGTTCGGGCATGTCCAACTGGGTGGAGGCCCTGGTGAAGACCAAGGACACGTTGGAGGGACTATGCCTCTCAGTTGACCTGGGAACACCTTAAGGTCCTCCCAGAAGAGCTGGAAGAGGTGGCTGTGGGAAGAGATGTCTTGATCTCTCTGCTCAAGCTGCTGCCACCGCGACCCCACTTTGGAACAAGCAGAAGATGATGGATGGATGGATGGATGGATGGATGGAAAAATAAATCTACACTAAAAAGTTTCTGTACAAAGTTTTATTAACAATGTGGCATTGTCAGAGAATTTTTGGTTACAGGTTATGGATGTTTTTATTACCTTGGCTGAGAATCTTAACTCTGCCCATGAACCATATGTTTGGGTCAGCTGAGAGAGCTGGGTGAGGCTGCAGCTGGCTCCAAGGACACCTCCTGAGCTCTATGAACTTGGCTGAACTGATTTATTTATGTATTTTAAGTGAACTGATAAGGATATAAAAGAAAGTGGAGGGGCCACCTCGAGTCAGATGCTCCTGACTGGTCTCCGTGTGTACATTTATGTAACGTTCCCTGAGAGTCTGACCTTGCGAGTAAAATCCCAGTTAAAAAATCTTCTCCTTCTGTCGAGTGTGGGTCTTTTTGAGTAAACAACGTAAGAGAGAATATTTTTCAGACCTTCTTCAGACCAACATCAAATCAGCAGACTGGTAAACAAAAACAAGTTTGTAAATCAAGTCAGTTCACTCATTTAATTATACCCAAATGGAGATTACTTTTTAAAAGTTAATCAACACTCATAAAAAGCATTTAGTATCAACCTCATCATACAACTGAACTTTGTGACAGCAACCTTTTGCATTTGATACAAATACAAGAATGGCATCCTTTTTAAAAGTAAAAACAAATACAAGTATACTGTATAGCTTTTTCACTGTAGAGATTCTTAATCGATGTTGCAGCAGCATTAAGAAGGTCTGCATGGCATGCTTAATTCAGATGCTCCAGCCTCTCTAAGAGCAGCTCATATGGAGCTTACATGTGAAAACTGATGCAACAAAGACAGGCAGACACACCGTGTATCATGACACTGTTAACATGTACTCAACTTGCACCATCAGTGCAGGATTAATGGAAGCTTTAGTTGAGTGAATACTTTTAGCTTTCTAGTTTTATCTCAAAATGTTATCTCGTGTAGAGCTGACAGTATGAAGGTGACAATGTGTTCATACTGTTGAGCCAGTAATGCAAACGATAAGGAGGAAGCGATTTTCAAATATTTCATCCTTTGCTCATAAATAAATAATTGGTGCAGAGAGATAAAAATAACGGAGAAAAAGACGAGCAAATGAGGTGTTGTTTTCCATGAGCATGCGGCGCTAATGCCGCGTGTCAGGGAGCAAGTAATAAGCTCCACTGATACTTGCTGAATATTTGATGTGTAACAGAGAGAAGCTGAACCAAGCCAGAGCCCAGATAACTTAACTATGCACACAGATCCAGGATAGAGTTACCATCACAGTCGAATAGCTTTATAATCACTAAAACCTGACTGCAGAAGACATTCAGGGAGTTCAGATTAGTCTTAAATTAACAGATGTTAAACAACATCAAGGCACTTTATCAGCTGCTGTAACTGCAGTGTGTAGGGATGTTTTCCTGCGTGAGGGAGAAGACTGTAAAATCCTGTATAAATTAAAGGATCGGGTTGCAGAGGTGCGTAAAAATAATAATAAACGCATAACAAACTTTGTAAGCAGTTTTTTAGCACTTAAATGTGATGTCAGCCTAATATACACATGAAAGTGTAAACCTCTACTAAATTTAATCAAAGGAAGGCTACCCTGTGGGATAAACTGCAGTGGGTTTAATAAACCTGCAAGTTTGTGGAAACGCTGCAACCTCGCTGACCCCGATCTTGTGTGCCATTCATTCTAAAAGCCTGACTCAAGGAGAAGAATAATTTACAATAATTAATCTACATATTAAACACATTTCTTTTAAGATGTCTTTGTCACGACCTCTGCATGACATATGCAGCAGTGTGCACAGCTGAAAGTCAAACAGGCTCTGTTTGCTCTCCTGCTCTAACATACAGAGAGAAAGAGAAATGTTTGCCAGAGTTGATGGAAACAGTGATTTGACTCAGACCAGTCCCTTATGTGTGCTTACAAAGCTGAGGGCAGAGCTTATCGTTGTTGTCCAAACACTGATAACCATCCAGAGATTAAATCACATACAGCAGCTTTAACAAGTTTTCACCCACAATAAAAGTTTTTTGTTTGTTTTATAAAGATAAATTAAAAATTATTTGATCATAAGTGAAAGAAAATTAAACGAACAGTAGTCCCTCGATGCTTCGCGGTTAGACTTTCGCGGACTCGATGTTTTGCGGGTTTTCAACGCAAGATTGCACACAACACAGGATTGTCAACTTTAATATTATAAACATGATTGGGACGATGCAGGATAAAAAGTTAACGGGAGCGGGAACCAACCAATAGGACAAAAAAAAAGTTTTTACTGTGCTTCAGATGGGCGCTGCCATTTTGTAGTTTTCTTTCAATAAACCTACACTGTAACGTAAGTCAAAAGAACTACATGGCCCAGAAGCCAACAGTGCTTCCGGCTTCAAAGAACAGCAATGGAGGGAGTAAACACTTGCGGAGAAATCGATGTGGTAAAAAGAGTTTTGCAATGCAAAGTCAGAAGTAACAATTTATCTATCTAAGCTCACAGAACTGGCAGGAAAGTTGCAAATAATCATGAAGCTAAACTCATCCTTCAAGTTGTAGAATCTTCACTGGTGAGTACCCATATACAATTTAGCAGTACTGTACAGTACATATACGCATGTTGCTAAAAAATACGTAGGTTTAAGAGTTTAGAACATTGTTAAGAACATTGCAAGAGTGTGGGAAGGATTTATAAAGTCTTAAAATAAATATAAATAATATAAATATAACGGCCCTACTTCACGGATTTTCACCTATCGCAGAGGTGTCTCGAATGCAACACCGGCAATAGGTGAGGGACTACTGTCAAATGAAAAAAATCAAAAGAAGGGTACAATTAATATTTACATTAAGAGTTTATTTACGTTAATTTATTGTATCCTTCATTAACTGTCACTTTGGCATGGCTGTCTCAGAGGAGTTGACAGGGGAGAGGGCGGGCTCCAGAAACCATCTTATCACCAGCCATCCTCCCCCCCCCACCCCCCACACACACTATGGGAGAGTGCTGCTTGTGGGACTCCGTTTGTTTGTGGCTCCTAGGATTGATGAAGTCCTTTGGGTGAAGGACAAAACATCTCAGAAAAAAAAAAGAAACCATCCAGATGACCTGACTGAGAATTGTTGGATTTTTACCTGGATTATTGAGCATGAACGTTGAAGTTCAGTGAATGTTTGAGAAAATGTCTCCACCAATATACTGACTATAAAACAGACTTACAGTAGTTATTGTAAAATATGCAGTGTGCAAACCCATAAATACAGTGTTAATGTTTCTGGTGTCCCAAAAGGAGCAGACTTGTGTAACGCTTTGGAAGGCCACAAATCCTTTCTTACACATAGAAACACTTCTGTAAAACACAGACTGAAGTGTCATGCTGCTTTTAGGTCATGGGGTATTTTGCTACACACACTGTGGGGATTAAACTGGTGGGTGGCGAGATTTTGGCAGAAGTGGGTGGGAGAAAATAGTGTTTTCTAGCCACTTTGACACAAAAGTTTGGCTGGTTTTAGATTAGAATTGTCTGAATGATGCTGAACATCTTTCATTAGGCACAACTGAAGGTTATAAATTTTACTTCCAAGAATCTGTGTACGGTACCTTGGGTTGGAAGAATTGTGTTACTTATGTTTAGCTATTCTTGAAGAAATACTTGCACTAATTCATTTAATCTGCTGCATCAGCTAAAAATCAATGAATAAATAGCTTTTCCTGTGCATCAAGGTGCAATTAGTCTTTATGAATGATGCGTGATTTACTAGAACATGTCTACTGTATATGGCTTAACCAGCACCCTTTAACTCGTGTATACTATTTGTGCTTAGTGTATTCTTAGTTTTAGTGTATTTCCTAGTTCATATCTTAGATCTTATTACTGTTTTTCTTTACAATGTATACTTTTATTAAACTGGAACGCTGTGTTCACAATTTTGTTCCACCACATGTACTACATGTGGTGCGAATGACAAAGAACCTTGACTTGACTAACCTCCACCCAGGTTCTGCAAAGCAATTCACAATGTTTCCAACTCATCTAATGCTTCTGCTATATGTTACACTCTATATACAGCACTTTAATATACTCACTCATACACAGATAAGTATATTTGGAGTCAGTTCTGGGGTGTGGTGTATTGTACTTTGACAGTCTGAAGGTTCCTGGGATCAAATCCCATCACTCAAATTAGAAAACAATTTCCCTGTCATTGGGTCAAAATGGTCTAAGTTGTACGTTTTCCTCCACATAACACTTTTTCTTTGACCTATGCTTTGTACTAAAATTAACATGAGAAGACAAAGAAAAATGTCCCAAACGCATATATGCAAGTATAAAGTTTTAGTCTACAATAAAGAACAGTTGAAGTTGAAACCATAAAACGGGTATTTGAGGGGGAAAAAAAATCGATTTTTGGATTTATCAAGTCATATTTTAGTAGTTTTTAGTAAAGATTAAAAACAAATGTTGGCAGGTTTATCAAAGCAAGGAAGGACATTTCTTAAAATTATATTTTGGAAGTGAAAAAGGTGGAGGACAGTGTGTGTGCAGTTTTGACATGATGCTTCTGTGGTTACTACTACAACAGATCATTTGGTCTTTGTGTTTACTACAACATCCTCTAAAAAGACTAGAGCAAAGCCGACCCTTTTAAACCCAGCAGTCCTTTTTCTGCTGCTTCTTACTTCTATGAACCAGAGCTGGTACAATGTATTGGAAATGTGTGAGGAAACCAATGCTCATTATTTAAGCAGTACGTGTAGATCTCACTGATCACAATGTTCGTATGAAGTGCCTTTTCTTTTGTTTGTTTTTTATAAATAATGCCTTCACTGTTCATATTGTGAAATGGCAATGAGCTTTTTTCCCTGTTGCTCTCTAAATATAGTTGCATTACAGGATGATACAATAAAGTTTCAGTTCAAAACACAGCAAATATGTACGGTAGTAGTATTTATTCAGTCCACTGCCCATTGTCAATTTGATTGAGCCGTCAACAGAAGCATGCTTTCTACATGATTCCATTGAATCAAAATGTATCCATCTGCATTGGCTTAAAATAGCTGACATAATCCCTGCAATAGCCCACTGCTGTAGCAAAGCTGCAGAAACTGGTACATCAATATACTAACCCGGGATGCAGTTCTCCAGTTACCCTCTGCAATAGCACCCAGAAGTTACAAATGTTCAGCATAGATTATACTAAATGAAATTCACATTTCAGTGAGCTGTGTTGTATAAAGTGCAGTGAAATTATAAATGAATTATTATTTTAGCATTGACAAAAGGCCAGTATTGGCTGTGATCGTCTTTAAGAGGTATGTCAGCATCATGTTACTCACGCTGCAGAGTGCTCTCCAGCTGGGAGCCAGCCTGCAGGAGGCAGCGGTAGCTCTCCATCTCCTCCTTGGACTGTTTGGCCGGCTCCGTCTCCTCCTGCAGTGAGGCTGGGCCCATTCCCTTCGTTTTGGACACAGAATCAGGGTGGGACAACTGACTCTTGTGTGAGGCATTGACAGAAATCCAGGCCTTACATAGTCCTTAAAGTTATACAGCCCTTCATGGTGTAAGTTTATACAGACTAGAGAAGCTACAACAGGGAAAATAAAAAACTGTATGCCGGCAGGTTCCTGAATCCAGATGGGACAGTTCCCTGAGGTGGTTTCTGCTCCTCTTGACCTTGAGCGGCATCAAGTCTCCACGCTGATCCCCACAGCCACAATGCAGCAGTAGACCTCTCCTCATTGGGATAAATCAGCAGTTTGTTGACCCATTGTGGCCCTGACAGGCTGTGAAGTCCATTTCTCCTCCTGGTTAATACACATCAGTGCCGACTGCGTGTGCTGCTCTCAGCAGCAGTTAGCTACTTCAAAACAAACAGAGCTCCATCTGGCCACGGCTGTTTGCCTCTTTCCCCTCCCCTCTGTGAGAATTAGTGCGTCAGCTCTGCACTGAGCAAACCCAAGAGTCTGCTCCTGACACGCTGCCAATTCCCTCCCTACTTTCCCTCTCACTTCTTTAGTCCTTTGGCTTTTGTGCGCTCTGGATGTAGGCTGGACTGTTAAGACTGTCTGGCTTCCATGTTCATCTCTTTTCCCTCCAGCTTTACTATAATGGTAAATGGTAAATGGAGCTTATTTATATAGCGCCTTCCAGCCCCCTCTGAGGAGCCCCAAAGCGCTTTACAATA
>JARVJN010001240.1:15608947-15621376 GCA_031763805.1 Argolebias nigripinnis
CCCGGGCTGGGATTTGAACCGGCAACCTTCTCGCTGAGAGGCAGCAGCTCTACCAGTTGTGCCACCGTGCTGCCAACCATAGTAAATAGTAGCTGAAAGAACATAAATAGTAGATGAAAGAACAGAAAAAGCTGTAAGTAGCATTAAAAAAGTTGAAAGGAGCACAACAAGTTAAAATTACCATAAAGAAGTTTATTAGGCTGAAAGTAGCAAAAATACCATGAAAAACTTGAATTTATATGAAAACAGCTGAAATTAGCTAAAAAAAAAAGCAAAAAGAAAAGTCGTTGAAAAGTTAGAACAAGCTTAAATTAACATATGAAAGCAGAAGTGTGTGTCCAATTGTCTAAAAGAAGCAGAAATTAGTATAAAAATGTAGAAATTTCTGGAAAATGCGGAAATGAGAAAAAACTGCTGAAAAGTAGCTAAAAAGGCAGAAAGAGGCTTCAATTGCCAGAAGAATGTGGAGACCACATTTTTGCTGATTTGTGCTGATAAAAGTTGAAAGGAGTGCATAAAATGTGGAATTAGCTGAAAGAGCTCAAATTAGTATAAACAGCTAAACAGTAGCTGAAATAGCAAAAAAAAAAAAAAATCTGAAACTTGCAGAAATCAGCTGAAAGGAGCATAATAAATTGAAATTAGCAGAAAAAAGTTAAAAGAAGCACAAAAATGTTGTAGTTAGCAGAAAGAATCTGAAAGATGCCCAAAACAGCTAAAAACCAGCTGAAAGTAGCTAAAACAAAGTTTCAGTTTACACAAGGAAGCTGAAAGACGTTGAACCAGAACAAAATGTGAAAGGATCAGTAAAAGGTTGTAAACAGATCCAAAGATTTGAAGGATGTAAAATGAGCTCAATTCATTTCCCGTGAGAGAAAAAGTGGCATCAAAGGCAAAACATTTAAAAAAAGCTAAAGTTGCACCAATACCAACAGTCATAGCAGGATTGTTCTGAAAGAGCTCAACGTTTTGATATGATTTGTTGAAATAGCTTGAAAACTGCGGGACGAGAGTCACGACGACAAATGTACGGAAGTAAAACGGATCACAATAGTGTGAATGCTTCATAAACATTCACACAATTAAAACAAAAAGCCTCTGTGCAGATTCAGGGGATTTGAGCTGCCAGACTGTCACCACGATTATTCCAAAAACAATGTCTGGAAGAAACGTTTCTGGAAAAATGATGGTATTCACGTCCCACACAAAAGTAAGATTCCATTTTTAGCATAGGAGGAAACAAACAAACAAACAAGACAGAGAAAGAATGTCATGACGTACATATGTCATTTCATCACAGGCAGTTTTAAAAAAAAATCACAGTTCTTTGCAAGTCTTAATCAACACAAGAGAACAGATAACGAGAGAAGAAAGAACTCTGTAATTTTCTGCCGTGGAGCTGACAACAGCTTTTCTCTTCCCAGGAGACGACGGGAAGCCAAATGTCGAGGTCATCATTCTGGTGTGCACTGGAGCTGCTGCCACTTTCCTCTGGATCATGCTTATCATGTTCATTCGAAAGCTCAGGAGGGTAAGACCATACGTAACTTTTTTAACATTTATTTCTCATAAACCGCGTGGGATTAGCTTTTCACAAGATGTGGAAAGCAACTCTGTGGTTGGGAAATTCAACATTTCCTCTTCTCAGTGCCAACCCATTTCATCCCCTGCAACTGTCTAACTCATGTTTGTCGTGAAATAGAATAAATTTACCGTTTGTTTATGAGTTTTCATGCCAGTGTGGGGTGTATTATTTAAAAAGAACATAGTGTGCTCATACAAGCAGGCTGACTCATGTGGAAGGCATTAATTTGAACAGTTTTGGTTCTTTTATAAAACTTAAAGCTGGATATTTTTTCATTCAACCTTTATTTATACAGGTTAGTCTCAATGCGCCTCAAGGACTCATTTACAAGAGAGACCTGTTGAATAGAAGAATGATGACAACAGTAGAGATTCGTGAAAACGCGTATTAATTGAAAAATGAATGGAAGAAAAAGATATGAAACAAACAAACACAGCTACATTATAAAGCAATGTAAAATACTAAAACAGGAACGTGTCTGCGTTGGTTTTTCCATGAACTTAGCAGTTATTTAAAGACATTTAGAGGTCAAGGATGAGAGCTTCAGATCTTTTTGCAAGGTATTCCAGGAAACATGAGCAGAGTAAAAGAAGACCCTTTTGCCTTGTTCTGTCTGCACTGAGAGTACACTGCATGTACTAATGTCTTGAGAGCGCACGCTGTAGCTGCACTCACGCAGTGACATATTGGAGGAGATGTATGAAGGCAACAGACCAAGAAGTGATTTAAAGATGAAAATGTGCCAGTGGGAGAGTGTGTGAAGCTAAAGATGACCAGTTAACCAGTAAATACAGGGTGCAACGATGGGTATGATAGTCACAGCAGTTATGAATCTTAGCGCACCGTGATAGACAGCGTCCAACATCTGCAAGGAGCGTTCATGTAAATAATGTCACTGTAGTCAGTGGAGGGAAGGAAAGTCACAGTTACAAGGAGGTTTGTATTCAGAGTTAGACAGGATCTATTTTCTGAAGGAAAAAAAACCTGTTTAACTTTCAGTTTCCTTACCAAGTTTTTGATGTGAGGCTCAAAAGAGAGATGTGACTCGACCAAGATACCCAAGTATTTTTAAGAATTTACTACCGGTAATTGAATAGGGACCGCTGGGACTGATTTCCTGCCTGAAAACATCACTTTGGTTTTGTCAGCATTTTTCACAAGTTTGAGAAGAAACAACTGGATGATGTCAAAAGCGCATTGCAAAAGCTCAAAAACCGTATAGCAACTGTTTTAGCTCGACAATAAACAACTGTATCATCAGCATAGAAATGTAAGGATGCATGCATCAGGGATGATCTGACCTACATTACCTACAGTAGATTGTAAAGAGGGTGGGTCCTAAGACTGAACCTTGTGGTACACCATTGTTAACAGACAACTGGAAGAAGTACCATTATGTTGAGCACATAATCTAAGTTGTTATGATGAAACAAAATACAGATAATCATCATTGCAACTCTCTAACTATTTCAGCAACCAGCCCACTACAAGATGGGTCCATCTATCATCATTGATCCAGACGAGTATCCTCTGGAGGAGCAGAACGACCTTCTTCAGTACGACAGCAGCAAATGGGAGTTTCCCCGTGACCGTCTGCAACTCGGTGAGCACTTTCAAGTCATCTAAGACCATCTCAGAGTTCATGCATAGAATAAAATCCCTAATACCCTCTTTCAGCATATTTAACTGCATTTCCAGTTACTTTTGACAAATCTCCAAACTTCCAAACAACCAAGAAGGGGTGCTAACAGAAAAAAACAAAACTTGTTAAAGGCCAAAAGTTTTTAAAGGTGACATTAAGATTCACGGTGGAGGTGTCACCTCTCTCTACAGCTGCAGCTTTTGGTAATCACTTATTGATGACCTGCTCTTTCGTCCCAGCTTAAGTGCACCATAAATTTAGGTGAAAAATAGCCAGATCAGAGCTCCAGAGGGCTCCTGATGGGGGAATCCACACATATGTTTTTGTTTATTTTCACCCCAGGAAGACAAAGCTCTGGGGTCGCTCCACTTATCAAACATCATCTGTCTCTGTCAGGTAAAACTCTCGGCCATGGAGCTTTTGGAAAAGTGGTGGAGGCCTCCGCCTTCGGGATCGACAAGCTCTCAACCTGCAAGACTGTTGCTGTCAAAATGCTGAAAGGTAGGATGTCACTATTCAAGCTCACAGACGATTAGAATGTGTGAGAAAGTTAACGTGGATATGATACGCTGCAACACCACGTGTGCAATTGTTCATTAGCAGATCAAAGCAGAAAGGAGAAGCATAATGAAGGAATTGAGTATATGCACGTCTGAATGTTCAGATCTGTAGCTAGGAGCTCAAAACTGTGAAGGAGGATGAACGAGCTACAAAAAAATGGATTTTGGTTAGAAAACACTTCCATACATTGTTCTGCATCTTTCTCCTTCCACAATTTTTGTGCTAGTTCAAAAAATCATATATCAAAACGTTCAGCTCTTTCAAAAGAAGGGTGCTATGGCTGTTAGCATTGGTATTTTAGCTTTTTTTAAAATATGTAGCCTTTTCTGCCACTTTTTTTTCTAAAAAAAAAGAAAGAATTGAGCTCATTTTACATCCTTCAAATCTTTAGATGAGTTTACAACATTTTACTGCTCCTTTCACATTTTGTTCTGGTTCAGCTTCTTTCAGCTTCCTTGTGCAAATTTAAACATGTTTTCAGCTACTTTCAGCTAATTTCAGCTATTTTTCAGCTGTTTTGTGCCTGTTTCTGATTCTTTCTGCTAACTACAACATTTTGTGCGTCTTCTAATTACTGCTAATTTCGACTTGTCATGCTCCTTTCAGCTCCTTTCTGCAAGTTTCAGCATTTTCTGCCATTTCAGCTACTGTTTAGCTGTTTTATACTAATTTTAGCCTTTTCAGCTAATTCCACATTTTTTGCACTCATTTTAACTTTTTTCAGCTTAATTCAGCAAAAATGTGCTCTCTCTGTGTCCTTCTGGCATTTTAAGCTTCTTTCTGCTTTTTTAGCTACTTTTCAGCTGTATTTTTTTTTTTTTTTTTTTTTTTTTTTACTAATGACAGCTTAATTTCCACTTCCTTTTTTAACCTTTTATTTTACCAGGAAGAAATCCATTGTGATAATCTCTTTTACAAGGATGTCAAAAACATAGATGTTTTTGTGCTAAACTTCCCCCTTTCAGCAAATTCCACATTTTTGTGCTAATTTCTGCTTCTTTCAGCCTAATATGGCCAAATTGTTCCTTCTCTACTTCCTTCTGCCAATTTAAGCTTGTTCTACCTTTTTCAGCTACCTTTTTAGCATTTCTTAACTAATTCAACTGTTTTCAGATAAATTCATGTTTTTGTGGTAATTTTTGCAACTTTCAACCTAAATAATTCCTTTCTGATAATTTCAGCTTGTTATGCTCACTTCAGCTCATTTCTGCTAGTTTTAGCTTTTTCTGTTATTCCAGCTACTATTTAGCTGGTTCATGCTAAATGTACCTTTTTCATCTAATTCCACGTTTTTTTAAAGCTAATTTCAGCTTTTTCACTTCCTTCTGGTAGTTTAAACTTCTTTCTGCCTTTTCAGCTACTTTTAGGCTTTTTTTATTAGATAATTTCAGCTTTTTAGCTAGTTTCCTAATTTTGGGGCTCGTTTCTAATTATTTAAACCCAATTCAGCAAATATATGTTCTTTGCTTTCTTCTGCTAACTTGGCTTGTTCTTTCATTTCAGCCATATTTCAGCATGTTTTAGCTAATTTCAGCTGTTTTTCAGCAATTTCTTCAGCAATAAGCATTCACACTGCATTTTTGCAGGAAATACAATTTCTCTTGTTTTGATTAGCTATGACATAGACAGAAAATAAAAACATTAAAAATTATTTTACCTCTTTATTACAGATTTTTAAGAATGGCTAATTCATTATAGATTATTTTGTTCATGTTTTAGTAGAGAAACAAATCCCCAACTCATCGATTAGTGTATGGGGATGATGTACAAGAAAAAGACCTTTCAGCTGCTCTTTAGTTTCATGTCTATTTGTCATGTCTGAGAACAAACTGCAGACTCTGAGAGGAAAGCTGCTCACCGGTCAAACTTACCATAATAGAAAACAGCAGTTTATAATCCATCCCTGCTTTTTTTAATTCATAAATGTTGCTGGCAAAAGCAACAATCTTTAAATTATGATGTAATTTAAACTTTTTAAATCAAGTACAAAAAGGATTCAATTCCATTTTTTCAAGGTTTATTTAATTAAGGACTAATTTGTATGTGTGGATTGCATAATTATTACTAAATTAGTCTTTCACAAATGTAATGAACAAATTGCAAGCAGCTACCTTTTGTTCGTTTAAAAAAAATCACAAAACCAGAGTTATTTCCAGAAATCTGCAAGTCAGAAATTGTATAAATGGAAAAAATATACAGTATATATTTTTATTTTGTAATTTATAATATTTTAGGCTAAATTAAAGCCAACATCACTTACACAAATTCTTAAACATTTAAAATTATATATTTTTGCTGTACCTTAATGTAGCTTTGTTTAGTTTGTAGCAAGTTTTAAAAAAATGCAGATAAATCTGGAGATAAGGTGAATCATGAGTATCGTGGTATAAATGGTAATGGTGAAAATACTGTTTTACTACAAATTTAGATTTTTATGTGATATTTTGTAAAACTAAAAACAATGAAAGCACTTTGGGGGAAATCTTTGTTTTAAGTGTGAAATTTGTTCAGGGTTAGAGTGTAAAATATGTCAAATATAATTTCTTGTGCTACATTTGACATAACTCTTGCCAATTACAATCTGTACCAACTTCAGTTACATGAATATACTGCTGCAAAAGAGAAACCAACATTTAAAAAGCTGATATAATTGGATGTGGAATAGCAACACTCATTAATTAGACTTTTCCTATGAATGCAGGAGGTGCCACGTCAAATGAGCGAAAAGCCCTGATGTCAGAGTTAAAGATCCTGATCCACATCGGAAATCACCTGAACGTGGTCAACCTGCTGGGAGCCTGCACCAAACCTGGAGGTAAGTTTTTATACTGCAGCAAAGTGAGGATATTTAGGACGAAATGGTGGTAAATCCCTTTTGGATACAAGGTGGAAGTGTTGGTTTATGCCAGGGGTCGTCAAATTGCAGCTCTTTAGTCTGCCTGCAGCTTTCTGGAGCTTTGACCAAAACTAACATGGAAATGATTAATATTTAAATTTATACCCACAATGAGAATTCAATAGAAATATGTGGCCAGAACATGAAGAATTAAAAGTGACAGCTGATGGAGAACTTTGTGTAAAAGTTAAAGTAAATGAAGGTCAAAGTTTTCACAAGTCAAAGTTATATAGCCAAGAAACCACATTATCATAATTATATAATTATTATTTGTATTGTGCTGTGGAATACTTATATTAATTGTCCACGAATATGAAAAAGGCTGACATGGGCCTGCGTAGTTAGGAGTTTGTTTTATCAAATAATTTATTTTTGGTAGAGTTTTAGATTTTTCTTTGTTATAACATGCAAACATTTCAATAACTGTCAATTTTTACAGCTCAAATATTGTAACAAACTATATGTTTTTTTATACCACTCTACAATAAGACTCTTCTTATAGATGGCTAATAGTTTATAGATATGCCATTAATTCCTCTATAAACAATTTATAAATCATTAATAAATGCTTACAGGTATTATGCATTAGTTAAAGGTGACAGAGCAAAACTGACCAGTTTCTTGCCAAATAGTGAGCCAAATTTATTCATCTATATATTTTATCTAAAGAATCAGAATCAGAATAAGCTTTATTAACATTGTACAGTGAAATTCTGTTTGAACAGTCGTCCGGAACATGGGCAGAGTTGGTGCTGCTATAATAGCGCGGCCCCTTATTCTTTATCAGAATACTTTTAGATAGAAAAGGGGAAAAGGCCATGAGGATGGATAGTGGTGTAACAAAAAATATCTCTTCACATCTTGTCCTATCAGGACACGATTTGAGACATAAAAAAACTGTCAGCAAGCACATTCAAACACAATAACATATGCATTTGACATCAAGACGTTGAGATTTGTCCATGAGCACTTACATTTTCATATTATTGCGATAAACAAAGCTTTTTCCCTTGTTACCCAAGTCCTAGGAGAATTTTGATAGTTTGCTCGTATCGGAGGCCAAATGGGGGAGTCAGATTCAGATAAGCCCCAATTGTTGATTTTCTTCAGGCAGACTGTTTTTTTCTCGTCAGCCTTGAGTCCTGCTGATACTTTCTCAGTCCAAAATGGCCAAATTTATGACTATTGTAATATTGTAATAATGTAAATTGTAAGATTGTACTTTATCACTGCATTATACGTATCTACAACTATTATTATATCCTAAAAATAGGTTTACAAATGCTTATTGTGCTTACAAGGTAGTAATTTAGTCTGAAATGGTCAATGTAACAACTCTAGATGAATATGTTGGTGGCAGATTTGGCTCACTATTTGGCAAGAAACTAAACCAATCAGTTTTAACCCTCTGTCACCCTTAATTAATGCATAATAGACAATTATTAATGGTTTAGAGGAACTAATAACATATCTATAACATTTATTAGCCACCCATAAGGGGAGCCTAATTGTAAAGTGGTACCCATTTTTATATGTAGTATTATATAACACTTACTGAGTTCTGTTATTTTTACTACAAGCTTCAAGCACATTTTGCAGCTCTGGGTACATTTTAATTTGGTGAGAAAAGGAGCATGAATGTCTCAGGATTGTAACGGTTGCTGGTTCCTGCTTCATGCTTAAATAAAAGGCATTTTTATGTGTTTGGCGGAGTAGTGATGGCAACAAAAGTGGCCTTTCTTCCAACAGGACCCTTAATGATGATTGTGGAGTTCTGCAAATATGGCAACTTGTCCAACTACCTGAGAGGGAAGAGGGAGGACTTTCTGGTCTACAAGGTGAGCACGTTTGACTACGCGTCACGTCGGTGTCTGTAGAAGTGTCCGCCGGAGTTTAACCTCGTCTCGTTCATCCCGATGCAGCGCCAGGACGGTAAGGTGGTGTCGGCCGGGTCGGGCTGCGAGCTGAGCGAGCTGATGAAGCGCCGCCTGGAGAGCGTGGCTAGCACCGGAAGCTCGGCGAGCTCTGGCTTCGTCGAAGATAAGAGCTACTGCGACTCAGAGGAAGAGGAAGAAGGTAAAGGCCAAGCACGCCTTGCTTCCCTTCGACCTCCCCCCGCCTCCCCGTTTGTCCCTCCTGCTCTCCACAGATTGTTTTCAGGTCTGATGGGACGTTTCCTCCTGTTCAGCGGCACAATCACTGCAGCAGGAGCTGCTGTCAACCCCACGGAGCCGAGGAGGGGGGAAGGAACCTGTTTGTTTCCTGTCCTCACCCAGCATGTCAGCCATGTTGTTTCTGATGTGTTATTTCAGATCTGATTAGCTGTTTACTCAGGTGGAGCGGTGGAAGGACTCCTTGGGAGTTGCTTAAACTCCGCTCGTTACCGCACGCTTCACCTCACATCCTAAAAATAATGAAGACAATTTGTTTTTTGATGTCTCAAAGACAGACTGGGACGGGACAAGTTTGAAGGCAGGATGGGACCCTTGTGTTTCCTCATGCCTCGTTTCATCTTATCTGATTAATCTGACAGGTGTAGGGAGCTGACTGCTTTTAAAAACAGACCTGTCTTGAAATGATGGAAAAACTAAGTTTAATTAAAAATGAAATTAATCTGCTTTTGTTTCACAGAATCTGAAGATTTATACAAAAGAGTCCTGACTTTGGAGGATTTAATCTGCTACAGTTTTCAGGTTGCAAAAGGCATGGAGTTCCTGGCTTCACGAAAGGTATTCCCTTCAAAGGGAGACAGATTTTATACGTTACATTATCACCCGCCACAGAAAGTAAAAGAGTGATTTTTTTTTTTGCTCACGTGTCAACCCAATTCACAATGTCTGCCACAGCTAAGCAACCTAAACAACCTCAAAAATGGCTCTAACTCAATCAGATTTAGAGGAACTTAAAAACATTTGTCATGTGAAACCAATTTAAACTCCAAACGTTGACCGATCGCACGAACTCTGTTCGTCTGTTAGCAAAATTTCTCACAAACCGTTGGATGAATTCTAACAAAAAGTCATTGCATCTCCATCTGATTGTTTTATGGAGTTCAGTGAATCCAAGATGTCCACCAGGGTTAATTGAGCTCAGCCAATGGAAAAAAAACAACTGTTTTGGCATGGTGGTAGCTGAAAGTCATCTTCAACACAAACTATGAGCACCAGCACTTTTTGTGAGATCTCGCAGCGTTTGCACAAGAGCTTGCATAATCCTGAATTTTGACCAAAACGACAACTCTATCCATTTTAATTGTGATATTATTTGATTTACCGTATTTTTCAGACTGTAAGGTGTATTACATGAAACAAAACAGTCAGATAAGTCAAACTTTATTCAACTCATATAACCTCATAAAGTTGGTTCGAGGTCAGTAAGTACAACCAGAATTAATACATAAGACACACTGTCGTTTTTTGAGAAAATTAAATTTTAAGTGCGCCTTGTAGTCCAAAAAATACGGTAATTACTTTTCCACACTTCTTTCAAGAAATACTATGCTAGGCCTTTCATTTTTTAATTGTGAATTAAAAAAGGTATAAATCTTTAAAATACTGTAGAAAAGTAGACTATGAAAGTGTCAAATATGAATCAAGCTGCAGCAAAGCAGAACTTAAAAGAGACGGCATCATTTCTGATTCGACCTACTGTACTTGTGTTTATTTTATTATAATCCCCCCCCCCCCACCACCACCTCCCCGGGGTTTGTAAAGGATGTCAGCCTTGATCCTTTTGATTTCTCAAGTCATTCATAAGTTTACGGGGGACCGGATGAGGCTGATTAGAGAATGAGGCCATTGTTGTAAATAACCTGCAGCAGACTATTATGTCTTAACCTGGATACGAGAAAAATATTTCCTCTGGTGCTGTTTCTGATAGTGTGACCAGATGTTTCTCCTGCATGCAGTGCGCGGGCCACGCCGAGCACAAAACACATGCGGAAATCTCCAGTTATTAACGCAAATTTGAGTTTTAACGCAGTTCTGCGTTTTCTTTTTGTTTTTTCCATCAGTGCATTCATCGAGATCTGGCTGCGAGGAACATCCTACTGTCTGAGAATAACGTTGTGAAGATCTGTGACTTTGGGCTCGCCAGAGACATCTACAAAGACCCCGATTATGTTCGCAAAGGAGATGTAAGTTGCCATAAAACTGTTAGACAGTCATTTCGCTTGCTCAAAAGTTTTTTTTCCATTAATAAATGGCGAGATAAATAAACGTGATTCAGGAAAAGCAGCACAGTTCTGTTTGTTTAGTTGTGCTTTGAGGACAGAATTTGGCGTAGCGGAGTCTAAACTGTCTGACTTTTTACAGATGTTAGGAAACAGTCAGGGCTGGTGTTGATAAGTGAGGCGTGCAAAGGTGGGGGGAAAAGTGTTTTCTGACCTGATCTTAATATTCGGTCACAGGCTAGACTGCCACTCAAGTGGATGGCTCCCGAGGCCATATTTGACAAGATCTACACGACTCAGAGTGACGTGTGGTCCTTTGGCGTTCTCATGTGGGAGATCTTCTCTCTGGGTGAGTGTCACAAACGCCTACTGGCTACAAGGCATGCATGTTAAATATTGACTCCTGCTGTTTACTTTAGTGAAAGAAATGTTCAGTTTGTACTTGTATATGTTTATTTTATTTCATTTTATAGTTTCGTTCCCTTCTTGCAACCACACCTTGCAGTTCCGTGAAACATTCGAGATATTTCACCCCTGGAACAGAGCTGAAACAGGTGCTCTGAGCAAGATCAAATGTTGCCTAATCGGATGCAAAGAGAAAAGTTTTTGCACTGCAGTGTGCTCCTCTGTCACGTTTTCTTCTGGTGTTTTGTTCTCCAGTCTAGGTTCTCTGTTTTGAAGCTTTCTGCAGTAAAACTTAGAGAAGCTGATGCCCTTTTCCCTCATTAAAAGGAAATTAAAGCTTAAGCTCAACTATTTAACCCCCACTGCCTCTCATATAGTGGTCGCTTATACGCTTTATCATAAAAAAGAGCCATGGAAACTCGAATAATTCAACTTCCAACCCTAAAGAATTTGTTTAAAAAATATGTGTAAAAACTTGTTCTAAAGACTCTTATGTTTTTGCTTGTGTCTGTCTGTGTGTATGTCTATTAGCAAAATATCTAAAATAATAATTGACTGTACATGTACAACTGATGACCTTGGAATTACCCCCTTTTCAAGATGACCGACACAGCAGACTGACTTCAAACTAAAACACATGAAAGGCTTTAATTCAGTCAGTTCTACAGCTATCAAGTACAAATTTGGTGTGGTAGTAGCTAAGAGTAGTCCACAACACAAACTTCAAGCACTAACACTTTGGACACATTTTTGTATTCAAATAAGTCAATGAAATCTTTGAAATAATAATAATACATATCAGGACTTATTTTGTGTTTTTTATTTCCACTTTAGTTTTGTGAACGCTTCTGAAGCATTCGCACTAATGTGATCCGTTTTTCTTCTGTTTGTTTTTCGGCGCAATTCTCGTCCCGTGATTTTGAAGCTATTTCAACAACTCGCAAATCAAAAAGTTCAACTCTTTCAGGGCAATCTTGCTATGACTTTTAGTATTGGTGCATCTTTAGCTTTTTGAAATATTTAGCCTTTTCTGCCACCTTTTTTTTTTTTCATAGAAAATGACTTTAGCTCATTTTACATCCTTCAGATATTTACAGGGACGGCTGGTATAAGTGGGCTAGTGGGGCTAAGCCCTTCCTGGTATTCACAATAAAAAGGTTAAACATTAT
>JARVJN010001240.1:15667814-15680846 GCA_031763805.1 Argolebias nigripinnis
AATTCAAGATGGCCACCACAGCTAAAACACAAATGTATATAACGCAGTCAGTTTTGCAGATGTTGAGCGAAAGTTTGGTGTGGTATTAGCTGATAGTCATCTCCAACACATATTCCCAAGTGCAAATAGTTAAAATATATACCGGTATATATATTTCAATGTTCTGTACAGTCAAGCATAAATAAGTTAATTTAAAGATCTGACCCCAAGAGTAAAAGTCCCAACGATTTTCACAATAAGATGATCTTCAGCTGAAACTCAGCTGGCATGAAAGATGCTGGTAGATGTGCATTCAAGGCCTGTATTTGTAATATATTTAGCAATTTGCCACAATGTTATAAACTATACACTCGGGAAGATACTAATAAAAACTAATTAAGTCTTTAAAGAAGATACAAGTTTTACATGCACTTTTCTATTTATTGTGTTAATGAAGTTAAAACAGGAAATTCACAAATCAGCACTGCAATAATTGAATAAAATGTTGGGCAATCATCTGACATAAGGACTTCCTGTACGCTTAAGTTGTGGAATAATACTTTAAGAACATTATATTGATTTCAGTGAGAAAATATTAGAAGAGCACTGCCTATTAAAAATCAATCTTTTTAAATGCTCGGTCTCAAATTGAAGTATAATTTTTCACAGCTTTAGTGTTTGAACATTAAGTGTAAACACTGAATCTTTTGTTTTCTATCTGCAGGTGATTCTTATAGAATTCTTACCTAAATATCCTATATTCCGACCGGACTGAGGACTGTTATCAGACAGGACGTGTGGCCCTTGAATCCTCTCCTTAGTGCCTTGTATATACAGTATAAGTTGGAATAAGGGTCTGCACGGACGTCTCTCCCCCTCCCCCGTTCAGTCCCCTCTCGTTCATTAAAGTTTGCAACACTGTTCCTTTGCGTTATAGCAGATTTTGCACATTTGTCCTGGACATGCCTCCTTTCTTCCACCCTCTTTGTTGCACTCTAATGTTGTTAAACATGTTAAAACAAATGAAACTCTTTAAAAAAAAAAGTGCATTCACCCCAAAGATCCTTCAACCTGTCCGTTACAATCCTGTGCAAAGAATGTGATGCTTCTTCCTCCATATCCGCCCCCCACGCCTTACGTATCATTTAAAACATTTATCTACATACATTTATTTGTAGCTGGAGGAGTGATCTAACAGGTGTGTAGGGTTAAAAGCTGAATCTTTGAATCCAGCTCTTTGCAGGTAGCCGGGACGGTTGAAGTTGCCTAATGCACAGCGTACACCCTACGTTTTATTTTTTACATGAACCCTTTGTACAACAAGCTAATACAAGAACTTGAACCTGTAAATAACATGCTAGAATAAGCTGTACAATGGTGTATGTTTGTTTACATAGTTATTTAGATTTTTTTGCCAATATATTGCTGTACCATAATTTTGATTAACAAAAGATGTCTATATATGTACCTTCCTAGTTTATATGGACCTGTTTACCTTGTAAGCCATACAGTGACGGTGTACCTGATGCCAGATTTACGACTGAATGTTGCACTTGAGCTCGGAGGAGAGTCCAAATTTCAGATTGCAGCGCATCCTGAATAATCAGTGACAAAGTTTTGTTTTTGCCATTTGAGGTGACACTCAATAAGTGATCACTTGATAAAGATGTTTGTAAATCCCAGATTTCAGTTTTATACCTCCCCTCATGCCACGTCGGGGCTCTTCTCAAGCACTTCCTTTTTACATTACAGTTCAAGAGATGACCTCTCATCCTCTCAAGCAATGGTATTATTTTCCTGTAGTCCAGTCAAGTCATTTCATGCGTTTCCTTGTAATAGAGTGCCTCTAGACAGTAGGGAACCTCGGAGAAATACAGGTTGAAATCCGACGTTGTCTGCGAAGACTTCAAACCCTCCTCCCAGTATTGTTACAGTTCATGTAAATGTTTATAATTCCTTTGGAGAGAGAAAATAAAGGGTTGATTTGGACTTTTCTTTGTTTTTTTTGCTTCATTTTCTGTATAATTCCTGATTGTTGCAGTTGACCCCCCAACATGTCACCTTTAACAAGGTGCTGAGTCGTTAACTTTAACAAGATGACCTTCAATTACTCAACGCTTTTATAAAACTCTGCTGTTACAACAACCTGCGGTTACACGAGGTCAAAAGTGAAAATACGTGTTTCTACTGTACGCCAACCCCCCCTCTCCCCCCGTCTGAACTGAAGGGGTGGGCTTCACTGCAGAGTGGGTGGCTTTTATGGTCTTTTGTTTTCACGTTCACAGCCTCCTTGTCCACTTAAGACACTTTTAGTGACGTTTTACAACTGCAGGAGTTTAATGTTAACAGCAGTTTTAAGTAAATTTAGTTAAAATTAGTTTGTTGTAATTTAGGGTCAGTGGGATTCAACTGTTCAGCTTTAACGCTAAAAAAAAAGAGTTGTTAATGGGAAAACTTTAGCTTAAAGCCCCAATATGGCAGCATTATATATTTTTAATGTTTCATTTGGAAGGTTTAACAAATGGGGATGGAATAAAACTCATCTTGTTTCTACTACGTCTTGAAACGAGGTAAAGCCATGCAACTTATGCAAGTGTCAAATTTAACAAAAATTATTTGAAAGCTGAAATGCAGAGGCTGAGTTAAAAAAAATTGTTGAAGCTCACTTGGGAGCAGTGACTTTTGGAATAATCTTTATCTTTTGATCGTGAAGACCTTTTGGCCAGTTTTAGACATTTAATTATTTCCTGTTAGGTTTGACAACAGCGCTCCTAAGGTTGAACCATTTTAGGACCTTTTGTGTGTGTGTGTGTGTGTATAGAATATATATATATATATATATATATATATATATACACACACACAGTACAGTATACATTATATGTGCAGTGCCATGTATCTATATACTGTATATCTCTGGTGCTGTATATATGTATACAGTATAGTTTGTTTTAGTTGATTATCTTCCAAATTTGCTATTAAAAAAGTTGTATCCAAACGTTCCAGTTGTTGGGCAAATACCTTTATATCAGAGTCAGAGTACTTTTATTAACATTGCACAAGTTTCCACCAGTACAGCGTGAATATGTACACACAGTCATCCTCAAGGCGGCGAGTGTGTGACTTAATTTGGTATTCAGAAGTGTTTGTGGTTACTCAGTTGGAAATTATTTCTTTTTAAAGTGGTTTGTATTTTTTTGAATCACCATCATTAAAACTGTATTAAGTTCTGAATACATGATTGTTTCTAAATCACCTGAATCAATTTCAGTCCAGATGAAATCTTGTTCTTTTTATGTGTACTGCTTACTGAACAAAAGTACTCAAAAGTATATTTTAGAGGTATTCAAGAGAGTGAGTTTTTGAGTCAGTTTTTTTAGTCCATCTGTCCACCAGAGGTCAGGCTGAACAGAAGTCAGTTTATTGGACTTATTAAATTTTATTAGCACTTTTTATTGTAAATATTCTCGCAGCAGAAACTGGTCCCTGCTCTTCATGCAGGATGAGGAAAATGCAGCTTTTAAGTACAAGTATTGTCAATAATTTGATTTAATACATGTAATTTTTTTTATTATTAATGTGCCTCAATCTTTCTTAGGTTCTTCCCAAAATGGCTCATCCTTCATATAATTTTTTTACATACACAGAATGCAGGGAGATGCAAAATAAATGTAAAACAGCTTGATTTGATTGGATTTTATTAAACAAAATGAAACAGCAAATGGGATAATGTACACATTACTTGATTTATATTTTAAAGCCACTTTGTGTTCAAAGGGTATTTGTTAAACTATAAGGCCACTGGTAACAACAAATATCACATTAGATTATTTTGGTAGAGGGACGATTTTAAGGCACTCCAGCTTGTGGCACCCGCTTCCTAAATTCTTTCGAAATGAGCCAAATAAATAAAGAGTGCTGAGAGAAAGACTAAAAAATAAAATCAGGTAAATGTCAAACTCCAGGATTACCAGCACTTCCATTAAAAACAAAAATAAAATAAAAAAATACTTGGGACAAACTCACATTTAAGAAACACAAGGCCAAGCTTATTTCCTAGTATCAGGGATTACACAGTAAATAAACACAGACTATTTGTTTTCTGCTAATTCCTCCTGTTCATTTTTAAAGTTTTCTGTTTAAATCGTACAGCATGGACATACGGCTACACTTAACATAACTCGGCTCTTTAAAGTGAACCTTTCTGCACAAAGTTAATGGTTCTGAACCAGACAGAGGCCGTTGGTTTTAATTTGGTTCAGAAATATTCAATAAAGCATCATCATGTTTATGTAGCCTGTTTTTAAAGTGCAGTAAATTAAAATTACACCAACAGTTGAGTGGTTTGGCATCGTGTCAACCGTCTACATTTAGATCTTTATCTTACACTCCGATCAGATGTGTTACTAACTACTTGTGCTCTATTGAACTGGTAAATATATGTAACATTTTTACACAAAATCAACAAGAAAATCAAAATCCTTCCAGTTTGTGTTTATCATATAAGATTGATCATTTGTGATATTACAACCACGTTGAGTGCACCAGACCCAAACAGATCACGGCAGTTCTTATGGACTTGTGTTCCTTATTGGGGGATCAGAACCCAACAGAACGTTAGAACTTGGGTTCAAAGGAATGCAGCTGAGCAGGGCTACATGTGTGCGTTCATGTGAACACGTGAGTTTGTGTTGCTACACCAGGCTGCCCGGCCACGACACCACAGTGAGCGTGACTTTATTCTTCTGCAGTTTGAGCATCGGGATGAGGGACGAGTTGTTCATTCCCACAGTCGTAGCTCCGTTCACCGCCACAATTTCATCGCCGCACCTAGAGAGAGCCGCGTTTCATTAACGAGGAGTCTGGTCTGGAAAACGTAGGACGGTGTAAATATGCGCCAACTTACTTGAGGCGTCCGTCGAAATGAGCGGGCGTTCCAGGCACGATGGTTTTAATGAAGAACGGCTGCTGCTGCCCGTGGCTCTCCTCGTAGCCTCCGACAATGCTGAAACCCCAACTCTCGTTGTTGATCTTCTGCAGGACGATGTCTCTGCACCAGTGCATGTGACTAAACGACAAAAATCAGAGCCGGAGTGAACTGTGTGTAAAAATAAACACAGCTACGCGCGAATGGATTTGCTGCTCTACCTTGGTAAACCCAGCCAGTGGGTCCACAGAGGCGTCCAGCTGTGAACGTCGTCTCGCTGGTCGTCCACGTTGTCGAGTTCGTCCCTGTTTCCGACCTCCATGTCCTTCTCTGAGCCGTCAGAGATGGTCTGGATGACTCGCAAAACCACCTGCGACTGAGCCGTCTGAGCCTTCAGCACAGAAACAGCTTCGTTGTAGGTCAGCTGGGTCAAATCGACCCCGTTGATGCTCAGCAGAACGTCACCTGAGGAGAGAGAGGCGTCAGCCTGAGCAAAAGTTGTTAAGTGCACAGCTGGACATGGCAGGGGTCGTCTCTGCAGTTCAGGAGCATTCGCAGCAAAACAGTCTCTGCAGCAGCTGATATTATTAAAGCACCTTTTTCTACACAACTGCAACAAAGCTTTTGTTTTCCTGTACGGCTGAAAAAGCAGGAATCGTAGTTTTCTAGACTGATTTTCAATTTTTTGCACAGCTCTGACCTGTGGATTTCAGATATTTTTCTTTAACAACAAATGATTGTTCATTTTTTCTATTTTCTGATTAATTTGGAAACTTGGATGTTTACCATAGTAAAAAAAATGTTTTCTACATAACAGCACTTGGGTACCAAGTTTTCTCTATCACTGAAAAGTATGTATTTGTCCTCTTGGCTATTGGACAGATGTTGGTGCAAAATTAATCTGACTAGACAACTACGTATATCTCCTTTATAACCCAGAGCTTCTTCCTATTTTTACTTTTGCATAACTACATAAAAGTGCAACAAATAACAGGACTGTCATCTTGTTGGTTTTCGAAGACCAGAATAAATTTTTAAAAAATCACTGTCATGCCACTTTTAATTGGTGATATGTGACTTATCTGTGCTGCTAATCTCATGCTGCTGATCATCTCATGCTGCTGTATTCATTCATATCCATATACTCACTACAGACTCATGTTCAGGCTGCTGTTTAATATACCGTATTATTTTTACATTATTAGTGTTTAGCGCAGGGGTCACCAACATGGTGCCCGCGGGCACCCGGGTGCCCCCAAGGACTATTTGGGGTGCCCTCTGATCTGTTCTAAAATTAGCACAACTCACTACTAAGCTGTATTTAAAAATTCATTTTATTCAGTTGTTATTCTTTATTTTTTTGTATTTATATACATTTTATGTCTATCTTAAAAATATGTTTATTATACATTTTTTCAATTTACGCTTTGTTATTTCCGAAGAGTTTATAAAACTGTTGCCCTTTGTATGACTCCGTACCCACGAAGTTGCTTTCTCCTTATATACCATTTCTTTTTGTGCTTTATATTTTTGGGTGTACAGTAACTGGGACCCTGAGTACATAATTTTGTTCCACCTCATGTACCACATGCGATGATAATCACAATAAAGAACCTTGAACAAATATCATAGTAGCACCCAACATACAGTATAATTTTGGAGCTAAAACAAGTTTTTGATTTCTGGTTTGACGTGTTGGGGTCGTAAATCATTTATTTTGAGTGCAAAGTATAATTCTAACAAAGTGAGTTGAACTATTGCTGCGTTCTGTTTACCTCTGACATAAGAACTCAGATCTGGGATAAACAAACTCACCTTTAGAGCGTTCCAGTTGAAACTTAAAAACCAACAAGATTTGCTCAAAAATGTCTTATTTTAGTTCCAGTTTGGTGGATTCCTGCTCTACTGTGTCAGTCTGACTCGCTACATGTAGTTTTAATCTTTGACAAGGTGAATTAAAACACGTGTTGCACACGTTCTCTAAATAAAACATTTTAAAGTATCGTTTTCTCAAATAAATTCATTAAATAAAGATTGTAAACAGTAAAACTGAAGTATTTCAGCCGTTGTGATGACGAGTGCTGACGTTTGTTCTCCTTGATCATTTGCATCATAAATACTAGTTTTACAACAGATTTCCAACCACTTGAAGCTTTTGAACTGCCACCACCTTCTTCCTTTGTCTCGCTGACTCAGTTTTTCCAAATCTCATCCTCATCTTTTGGAGTCTAAAACTTTTTCTTTCTCATCCTGTGTCAATTTCCTCTGACACCCTGTCGTTGTCATAAAATGACCAAACGGTGATGCTGCTTGGGAAAATCTTGCCCACGACACACAGGTTACCAACACTAACACCAACAATTTATTACATTTTTTTAATTTCAATTGCCCGCTGCCTTGAAAGGTAGCAACGGTGTAATTGCCCGTGTCTGTCAGCGAAATATTTCCTGAACCAGTGAACAGATTTTTAACGAAACTCTCATAAAATAATCACTACATGTGCAAACGACTTTTGGAGTCTACCCAGTTCAAGATGGTCATCCCAGTTGAGACCTTAGCCAACAAAAAGTTGATAATTTTTTTTTATAAATATTGAGCTATTTGGTGGGGGTAGTAGCTGAGAGTTATCCCCAGCAGAAGCTGAGAGCAAATAGAGCATACAAGATCTTTTAAAGCTGCAAGGTGGTATGTGTACTTAAAAAAAAGTTTTGTTTAAAGCATATACAATAAAGAATAAATTTATATTATCTCAATAATCATGAATATGAGGATATTTTCAGATCAGGCTGACAGCTATGTTGATCAGATTCTAGGTAAAACTTGTACGTATGAGGACAGTTGTTTAAAATGTTTATTTTTCAGACTCAGTTCTGCCAGATGGATTCAAACTGAGGAGGACTGTTAGTTCAGACAGCACCTCTGCACAGAAACTAGTCGCGCCTCAGTTTTACCACACATCCTCTCTGCTTAATGACCCTTGAGCAACACATTGTGTTCCTGAATAGAAGCAGGACGAGAAGACAGAATGGCTCTTTTCCTATTCAACCAATTGTCATTTCTACCCCTTTATCCTTCAAAAGCAGTCTGAGCACCAGTTCAGACCAGGTGTCTAGTCTGTAAACAGATATTTGCATTTTATTAACCTTTGAGATAAATAAAAAAAAACGGAATCCAACGCACCTCAAATATTTAAAATGATCATTTATGACAGAAGCAAAGATTGGGATTATTCTGGTCAGATATATAACAAACATTAGAAAAATATATAAAGAGGAAAAAAAACAGCCATAAATTCTGAATGGTCTCTCAAAGCAGCATTTTACAAATGAATGAGCTTGTTTAACTTTTATCCCTGCAGAAATGCCGATAAAGTTTAATTAAAATATAAACATGTATAGCAATTTTCCAACAATATATACAACTTACATAATAACAATATTTAATCTAACACTCAGAATATATTTTTTCTTCTTCTTTCTGCACCCTTTTCAATGTTTTATTTTCCTATTTTTGACAAATTTATTTTGTTTATTTTGTGTCTTTTAAGTGAACGAATAAGTTAATTTAATTAAAAAAAATATTTATGAGACACTGTCATGTCAACTGCCTTTTAAATGTATCTTATCCCCTGAAAAATGAAATAATGACACGAAGTATTGTAGAGTATTCTGAACTTTGTCACCTTTTAAAGACTTTTATCCAACTTTTACATTGCATCAAAACTTTCAGCACATTTTAAGACACATTGCTGCTTTACAACACATGCCTTTAACTCGAGCGGTCACATGTTGGAGGTGAGGAACTACTCAATGTAATAACTTATATTTAACTATAATTAAGGTTTTGCAATGATGTAAGTAGGAATAATGTGAGAACAAGTTGTCACTCATCTTATACTGAGAAACATGGAACCTATGAGGATGAATAACTGAAGTATTATGTATAAAACTCATAAAGTAAATAAGTATATTTACTTAGCTGAGATTAAGTCAAAATTCAGCTGTAGATGTTTCCACTGTCTTTCTTTACAACAGCTTACATATCGGTATTTACATTTTCATTCCAATCAGCTTCCTGTACAATAAAATTTAATTAAAAACAAATCCACTTCATTTGCTCACAGGAACTCCTTCATGTGTTTTATAGCAACAACTATAGTAGCCAAAATTAGGCCTTTAGCACATTTAGTCAGTAAACAGAAAGTTTATTAGCAGTGATCATGTTTAAGCCTAAGCCAAATACTCACTTGTTTTGTAATGTGAAATTATAAATAAAATGGCAATAAATATAAAAGTATCACTTGTACTAAACTATTCTGAATAAATAATTGTATTATTCAGTGTGCAATCATAAAGGTAATGTGTTCAGACTCAATGCAAAATAAATCTATACTTTTTGGTTTATTCAACCACTGAACAATTTCTCTGGTTTTGTTATGGTCCTTTCTTAAGGGTTTTTAAACATTTGATAATGTCAATAGAAAAACCAAAGCAAATATGTTCTTGTTTTTAGTATTTTGCCATTTTACATCACCCTGATTTATTATTTTGTACACTACTCTTGTTTTAACTGCATTTTTCACTGTAGTTTGTTGTTGTCATTGTCTACTGTTTTGTTGTCTGTACTTTATAAGTTCTGTCTAGAACAAGTCCCTCTTGTAAACGAGTCCCCGTGGCCCAATGAGGCTAGCCTGTATAAATAAATGTTGAATGAAAAAAAAAAAGGTAGATGGGCTGTATTTATACATCACCTTTCTCTTATCAAGATACTCAAAGTGCTTTACACTAAAATCTGTGTCCTCATTTACCCATTCATACAGCACTCTATTATTTCTATACAAAGACTAATCAGGACTTTATCACATTCATACACTGATGGGACACACATCGGAGTCAATGAGTGTTTAGTGACTTGCCCAGGGACTCTTTGGCATGTGACTGTTGGTGGAATCGAACCCCCAACTCTTGCATTAGAGGAGCACAGCTCTAACCACTCATCCACAGCCGCCCTAAACCTCCCACTCAATAATTATATGTATTTTGCTTTTATTCTGCACATATTGTCTTTGTTATTTTTCAAAGTTTTTATTTATTGTATACCCCAAAGAAAATCGTTTTTTCTTTCGGTCTGTCACTTTGCTGAAGCAAATGTGCAAAGAAACAAGCAAAAGATTAAATTATTTACATTCACATAAGGTCAGATTCTCAGATTTGTACCTTTTTTGATGGTGCCGTCTCGGTGCAGACAGCCAACAGGCTGCACGCTCGTGATGTAAACGGGCAGCCGGCTGCGACAATCCCTGCCACCGGCGATGGTGATGCCCAGAGACGTTCGAGGCTCCTTCTTCAGGCTCACAGTTTTCTCCTGACAAGTAAATCCACTAGGAGGATCCTGTGCACAGAATGTGAAACATCACGAACGAGCAAGAACAAAAACAAATAATTAATGGCTTTTTCCAGGACATCGTGAAGCAAAAATGTACAAATGACTCTGTTAACGTAAAATGATTTGACTCTGTGCAACCAATTATTCTCCACCTCTGTGGGATTCTTTGACTTAAGTGGTCCCATCCCGTGAGCCACTTGTAGAAACAAATGTGAAACATTTGAGATGGAGCTGAGAAGTAAGGGTAGGGGTGACGTGTGAGGATCAACACTCAGTTCTCGTAGTGGAAAAGATGTGTGGAAAATGACAACTTCAACCAGCCTTCGTGTTGCTCTGGAGTCTGTAAACTGTCAGGACGAAAGCTTGAGGGAAGTGGAAGGAGGGAACTCTTCCTTCCCACAGCAGGGACCCCACCCCCACCCCCCCAAGCAAGACGAAAAGGTTTGAGTCTGCAGGCGAAAGCTAACTGTTACCAGCTTTGATCCTCTTGCTTTCCAAAGAATCAAGCAGAACAACAACAAGACAGTGGCCCCGTAGCGGCAGAGCGAGCAGCACCCCGACTCTTTTGATCAGGACAGAGGGAGGCTCCAGAGAGGAGCTTTCATCTCCGCTCACCAAACTCTGAAAACTCCTCACCCCCAGATGGGAAACTGACCGTGTAGTTTAACCAAGTGATACTAGAGCAAACAGCACAATCACGCTGCGTTAACAGAAACACGTCGGCTCCATCCACACAGATAAAGCCTTGGTGTCTAACCAACCTTTAAAGCAACAAAAGATCTGGTGTTTATAATAAGAGGCCTGACAGGGCATCGTTGCAAATGAGGAAAAGTGTTGGTTGATTATTAGACGGAATAAATTCAAAAGGGAAAACGTTTCAGACAAGGGAAAGCAGATCTTTCGGTTTGGACTGTTCTAATAACACGCCAACGTCACATACCTGCTCGTTTACATTCTTCACAAAACCAAACCACCAGGGGGCACAACTAAAAACTCAGACCACAGAGGCTTGTTTACACGAGGTTACCGACAAGCATGACCACATTAGAGGTGGGTTAGTATGCATTTGAAGAAGCATAAATCAAGCTGCAACTAGACACAAACACCCACACCAAAAAAAACAGCATATGCACGGCCACAACGTGGATAATCTACACACACAAAAAAAGGCTTATATAATGCAGTACAGCAATCCACTTATCCTAAATCACATGCAGTCACACTGGTCATTTTGCACAGGATTTGATCATACGACGCGTGGCATGTGACTAGAGATGGAGTTGTGTAGAATAATTATTATGAACAGTTGACGGATGGAAATGCCAGTACTTCTCAATCCTGGTCCTTGTGGGTCATTATCCTGCGTGTTCTAGAAGTTTCTCTCCTTTGGCACGAAAGATTTAAATGAATGAATGATTACCAGGCCTCTGCAGAACTTGAAGGCTTGCTGAAGAGCAGGGAAACAATCAAAACATGTAGGATAGTGGCCCTCGAAGACTAGGATTAAGAACCACTGGTTTATGCAATAAAAAGACCACAATCAGAGTCCTGCAATGCGCTTTTTGTGTTTTTGTCACATTTTGCATCACACTATCCC
Source organism: Argolebias nigripinnis (assembly GCA_031763805.1). Classification (NCBI taxonomy): domain Eukaryota; kingdom Metazoa; phylum Chordata; class Actinopteri; order Cyprinodontiformes; family Rivulidae; genus Argolebias; species Argolebias nigripinnis. The sequence continues at coordinate 15,679,703 of JARVJN010001240.1, forward strand.
CAAACAACATGTTGCATCATGTGGAAGTGTAAATTTTTTAACATGGCACAACCAACAGCTCAAGAAGACCTCAAATTTAGCCAAAGTTTTAAAAATATAATAAAACACACACGTTTGAGAGAAATTGTTGTTTTATGAGGAAGTTTTACATTACCTTCAAATAGGTGGAATGACGCCTGAAGTACTGCAGCTCTGGAGCCCTTCTGGCTCCTCGGCTGTGTTGTCCCTCTCGGCTACCTCCGGCTTCTTCCTGAGTCTCTGACGGCCTCATAACAGCAAAGTTCACACACTTCTCACTGGCCTTAAAGCATGAGAAAAGCAATAGATCAATGGAAATAACCAAAATCTTATTAAAGAAGACTTATTGTCTTTGTTCACAAACATGTTTAACGCACTTTGGTTAAAAATGCAAACAGATTAAAGTATGACGGCATCCACGACGCAGCTTAAAAAAATAAATAAATAAAAAAACTGGTAAAATTTTCCAGTTTCTTACAGATAAAGCACAGTTATAAATATTATTAGCTAAATTTCTTCCTATTATTACGTGTAATAGATCATTTCTTGTAAAAAATATGCAAATGGTGCAAAACTAAAAGCAGTTTTGACCGATAATGCTTCAAAATTTTAAGCAGAAGTAAAAGAAGGAGGCTGGATTGCTTCAACATGCTGAGATTTACTTAGGTCAAATTTTAACCATTCACTAAATAAGATTTTGTCCCTCGCATAAAGTTACAGGTTGTAGTCTTCCACAGTTAGTGACTTGGCAGAGACCTCAAACACCTAAAAATGTGCAATAAATGTCAAAAAGTGATTTTTTTTTTGTGTGTGTTGCACTGTTGCCTTTAAAAACTGATTATTTTATGACTACGGTAGTTAAATCTTTTGTGCATTGAAGTGATCCACTCAGTCTCTTGGCTACAATGGGGTTAAAGAAAAATATTCAGGGTGGCGTTTTACTTGCAGAGATACAAGACTTGTTTAAGTAACAGTATATAATCCAATAAAACACAGAGTTTCGTGTTTATCTTGCTTGGGGCGCAGAAAGAGTATTAATCCATCTATTGCTAGCCTGGCCCTCGCCCTCCTACGCAGCTCCGCTCAATTCTCATTTTCCTTCACTGCTCCGTCTGGGACTTCTCCC
>JARVJN010001240.1:15704229-15714448 GCA_031763805.1 Argolebias nigripinnis
TTGGAGGGTTTTTTGGACATACAGAAAGAGGCCCCAGGGAAGACCAGAACTCGCTGCAGGGATTGTTTCACTTTTTTGAACTTGGAACAGCTCAGGGTCCCCCCAGGAGGAGCTGGGTAGAGAGATGTCTGGGTTTCTCTCTTAGACCTGATACCTTCATAACACAGCTATGGATAAGAGAAGAAGAAGTTGGAGATAACTGAATGTGTTTCATAAACAAAGCACAAAGCATGATATACAGTCAAACACGGTGGCAGTTGCATCATTATGCGTGGATCCTTTACTGAAACAGCAATAGGGAATATATCAAGAGAGAAAGATGGATTCATTTAAATATGATAATAATGCACGTTGTAATAAAAATAACTGGCTTAGGACAAATATTTTCAAAGCTTTGACATTATTAAGGTTCTGGACCCAAACCTGTCGGGTTATCTCTGCACAAAAAATGCACCAGTTTCAGTCAGCTACATGTTCTCTGATAAGAATGCCTCATAAATTGGTAATTAAATGGCCATTTAAAGGAATATGTCTACTACAAAAGTCTTTTAATTTACTATTTGTTTTTCTTTCGGCTGCTCCTTTCTTCAGGGGTCGCCACAGTGAGCCTACTTGTTTGAAAGACTTTGCAGTTGTACAAAGTACACCGTATGCCCTTCATGGGCTCAAACCTGCAACCTCATACTCAGCACTGAGCTGTAGCCTCTGAAATTCACCATTTCTGGTTCCAAACTGTGAAGAAAGGTGTACTTTTCTTTATGGGGTTCTAATGGATTTATTTGTAATATTAATAATTTGGCATTTAAATAGTGTGCCTATAAGTAATTGTGATGAAACTAATGTTTTTTTACATGATGCACACTCCAAAAACAATGCATAATTCTGTTTTATGGCATTAAAAAAAATTGTTACATTTGAATTATGGAAAGACACAGCGGTAGATCAATAAAACAAATATTTATGCATGTCTTCCTTCAAATATTTGTTTTTTAAATTACCAGAAAAAAGAAAAATAAATTTCAATTACATGCTTTCTGCTAAAATTCAGCTATGTAAAACACATTTACTTTAAACTTTGACCTAAACTGATGTCTTTGTCAGCCAAAGTGTTCCATCGTTCGATGCAGAACAGACAAATCCTGCAGGTTTTGAGATAGTATAGTTAAAAGGGCCACGACACATGAATGGTGTAAAGCCCTCTACCCCCGTCCAGAATGGAGGGGAAGTCTTTATGCCATAAAAAACTCTGTGAAAGCCTGTTCCTCTCAGGATTTATTGCAGTGGTAGGAAACCCTCAATCCAAGCAACATTTACTGATATGAGCTCAGATTAAGATAATCTGGAGGCAGTACAGATGTGAAATGGTGTTTATTTCATAGAACAACTCATATTTTTTAAATGTAATTATGTGGCTATGTTTAAAAAAAACTGCTAAAACTCTAAGTATTTTCATTTGTGGAAACAATTATTTGTTAATGTTTGATTATGAAGTCCAGAGCAATCCGAAAGCCAATACATCTGCAACATTTCTATTATTTAGAGAATACAAAAACTTGTTTAATCTGTTATTATAACACTTTACATCTGTTATAATCAATTAAAGCTTTTGCTTTTGAGTTTAATTATTAATTTACAGTATAATAAAATTGGAACAAAACAGGCTGTTCACTGTGAGACTGCACATTTCAGATGACGAGTTTAGAAAGTGATTAAAATCACCTAAAACTGAGGATGAACCATGTCAAACAAGGTGTTGCAAAAAAAAATGTAATACTATTTTTTTTAAAGCAGCTTATAACAATGTTTGAAATAAACACATATAATTGGAGGCCCAAAAGTAGTCCTTGGACAGTCTCCATCTGGCCCGCAGTATCCTTACTTGAAACTATAACTTTTAAATAAGTTGATGAAAACCCACTTTTTATCAATGAAACTTAAAGACTAAACCAAACATCTTGGGCAGATACATTAAAAACTGTTGGATTAAAAGGCTAATTATTTTAAATTGTGTTTCCAGAATTAGACTGAACCTTAATGATGCCAAAAAGCAATTATTTTTTTTTTCATATTTAAGATACAGTATGTTGTCACAAAATCCAGTTTACAAAATTTTTCTTATTGGTATATTCCTAAAGAGTACTGGGAAGACATATTTTATCAAGCATGCTAACTGTACAAGGAAAAGCCCGAATAAATTGTTCCAGATTATGTCTTGAAGAAAATATATTTTTCATTTCTCTATGCGGCCCTTGATTGCTTCAAATATCTTGATTTGGCCATCCGGGAAAAAAATGTTGCACACCCCTGTTTGAAAGTTACTTTCAGCTCAATGAAAGATTCTCATATAAAAATAACAAATGTATCAAGATTTTTCCACTTTTCTTCCCATGTTTTTCTAAAAAAAAAAAAAAAGAAGCTGCTTTCCACACAAGAGTTAAAGAGTTGCAGTTCAGTGTTTGACAATAACAATGTGCTATATTTGACTCTGCACAGCAACAAAAAACAAGTCAAACTAGAGAAATTGAATTTCCAGCAAAAATGCCGTGTGAATGCTCATTGCTGACTTGCTGGAAACAGCAAAAATTAGCTAAAAAAAATGCTGAAATATAGCTGAAATGGACGAACAATCCTAAGTTAGCAGAAGAAAGTAAAGAACACATGTGTGCTAAATTAGGTTTAAATACTGGTAAGTAGAAATGAGCCCCAAAACTAGTAAATTCGCTCAAAAACCTGAAATTAGCCACACAAAAAATAAATAAATAAAAATAAATAATAGCTGAAAAGTAACTGAAAAGGCTTAAACTAATAAGCTTAAGGAGCTTAAATGAGCTAAAAATAAAATGTGGAATTAGCTTTTAAAAAGCTCAAATTAGCTCAAAACAGCTAACTGAAATAGCAGAACAAGCTGAAACTATCAGAAAATAGCTGAAAATAGCATATCAAGCTGAAATTATTACAAATTTAATATGCTGAAAGTCACAGAGATTAGCACAAAAACTGCAAACAGCCTAAATTAGCTAATAAATGCTAAAAAGTTAGCTGAAAAAGTAGAACAAGCTTAAATTAGTACAGTATAAGCAAGAGGATGGAGATAGCACAGTTTTGCCCAATTAGGCTGAAAGAAGCAGAGATGGGCACAAAAAAGTGGAAATTATCTGAAAATGTCTGAAATTAGCTAAAAACAGCTGAGAAGTAGCTAAAAATGCAGAAAGAAGATGACATTACCAAAAAGACGCGGAGAAAGCACATTTTCTCTGAATTAGGCTGGAAAAGGTTGAAATGAGTGCAAAATCTGTAGAATTAGCTGAAAATGACTAAATTAGCACAAAAAACTAAATAGTAGCTGAAATAGCAGAAAATTCCAAAACTTGCAGAAATTAGCTGAAAGGAGCATAGCAAGCTGAAATTAGCAGAAAGAAGTTAGAAGCACAAAAATGTTGTAGTTAGCAGAAATAATCTTAAAGCAGCACAAAATAGCTGGGGAAAAAAACAGCTGAAAGTAGCTGAAAAACCCTGAAAGTCTAAATTTGCACAAGAAAGCTGAAAGAAGCTGAACCAGAACAAAATGTGAACAGAGTGGTAAAAAGTTGTAAACACATCTAAAGATTTAAATGAGCTCAATTCATTTCCTATGACAAAAAATGGCAACAAAAAAAAGGCTAAATATAAAAAATAAAATAAAAAAGCTAAAGTTGCACCAATGCCAAAAGTCATAGCACTCTTCTCCTGAATGAGCTGAACATTTTGATATGTATATGATTTACTTTGTATGAACTAGCTCAAAAAATGTGCAAAGAGAAAGATGACGAAAAACATACAGAAGAAAAATGGATCACATTAGTGTGAATTCTTCATAAACAGTCACACAATAAAGTGTTTTTATTTGGCTGCAACTGCCTTTCCCAAAATCAGTGTCCTGTGTTTGTTTTCTGCCTCCAACAGCTCAGAGGTTTTGGAAGAGAGTGACACCATGTGTCGAGTTCAGGTAACAGATTTTTTTCAGAAATTGAAGGATATATTTTTGTTAAAAAATAAAAAATGACATTTAAAAAAATCAGACATCAGCTGTTTGCATGTGGCACTACAGGCAAAACAGCTGTGATTTTTTTGGGTGGACCCAACAGTGCACTGTCCAGTGAAGATCTGCCTCCATCTTTCTACACAGCTCTGTATTTGAGCTGCAGGCCCTACAAACAGGGGACATGCTGTTTGTCTTCTCGGGGATCAGTAAACATCCTCAGCTCAAACAAGTTCCTCTGCAGCGATGGAGGAGAAACTCACACCATCAGGGCAGCTGCACTCTCACTCCACCTCAGGCTTTGATGTCCTTCAGAGACAGCTGATAATGGAGGCTCCTTACATCTTCACTCCTTTAATTGGAGTCTGGATGTAACAGGACGCTGATACCTCGCTGTCCTTGTCTAAAGTGGACTAGAGGATCTTGTAAAGTAAAAAAAATGATGATTTTCATGTTGTGGGTGGAACATTTTGGTAGCAGATCTCAGAGTAAAATAAAAATGTGGACAGAACGTCCTTCAACATTAATGTGGGGGTTATTAAATGAAGTAAAAATGTTTGCTCAAAAGATTAAAAAAAAAATGCAAAAAGTAAAACAATTTAACAAACACGACATGAATTAATATGGAATGTGCTTCTAAAACTTTACTTTAAACTAAAGTGTTCCATTCATTAGGATGAGTTGGGATTTTTAACACCTGACGCTGTGAAAAGCAGGTGATCATGTAATTGCCCATGTTTGTCTGTTTGTTTGCCTGTTAGTAAAATATCCCATGAAGATCTTGACAGATTTGGGGACGACTGAGCGTCTACACCAGCATAATGAACACTGAGGACACAAAGGACCAGTATTTGTACGAGGATGGAAAGCAACACTCCTTCTTAAATTCAGCCTGTTTTGTTCTCACGGTGGGGGCTGCACAGTGGTGTGGTAATTAGCTCTGTCGCATAACGGCAACAGGGTCTGCTGTTCTGGCCTTTCTGTGAGGAGTTTCATATGGGGTTTGGTCTTGATGCTTCCCCTATTAAAAAAAAGGCATGAATACAGTTTGTTAGCTATGTACAAACAATCTATACAGAAAATCATAAGGTGCACTATAGTCTAATTGGTTTCAGTAGATCTTTTGTATCTCCTGCATTCTGCTTTTAATGAGGCACTGGGGATGCTTTAACTCTGCAGCAGCTTGCTTACACCTCCTTCTGGCCACTTGTGGCTAAAGATCCCTCCTCCTCCTCCTCTGTGCCCTGGGCGAGACAACAAGGCATTTGGTTCAGGCCGCAGCTTGCTCTGCAGCCTCGGGTCATGTCTGGCCTCTGCAGGACAGCTTTTGATCACTGACTTATGGCTCAAAACCTGTAGACCACACCGATGTCCAAGCTCCTCGTCCATGGGAATTTGTAGTCACTTAAGCTACCACATGTCTTATATAAAACAAATTAAATAAGTTGATTTTTAGATTATTAAGATAATGGAATTGGCATTTCATTTGCATTAACCAGATGAAACTTTATTTAGGTTTTGTTCTACCAAAACAATATAAGATTTCTACAGTAAATAGGCAGCTTTGGATATGCTTCATCGCCAGATGATCAGAAAAATACACTACCGTCTAATATCCAAATGTATTTTGTGAAAAGATCTAGCTGTTACAATCTAAAGGGGAAAGATGTATTTGTAAAACCGCAGTTTAGAACTAGTTTGAAGGGAAGAACTACCTTAATTCAGGGAGTTGGATTATGGAATAACTTAAAGACAGAAGGAAGCCAAATCAGTCTTTGTATTTAAGAAACTGGTTCAAATCGAATTGTTGAACAAATATATATGAATGTATTTTAATGAGTAATGTATGATAATTGAAAAATTGAGCGAGTTATTCATTTTGTTTTGTTATTTACAGCAAACGGTTGTTTGAATTGTTTATTAGATAAACAAGGAGCCGATTGAAATAAGATTTTTTCTTCATCTGCTACCTTTCATTTTATATATTTTTTCTAATTACATATATGTTAATTGTTATGTATTTCATTATTATAAAATGAATAAATAAATAACATCTTCAAGGACTTGCTTGTTTGTACCTGCTGTGTCATTCTGCTCGTCCACTCAGCATGACACCCTGTAACCCAGGACCAGCCCCTCTGACATCAAAAGACTTCTGTGAGTCTTATCAGATAATATTCTTGTCCGCCTTCCCTCCCCTTTGAGTCCAGTCTCCTCACACTGTTGACCTGGATCGTGCACTCTTGTTTCTTACGGCCCTTTGGCCTTTCCTCTTCTTATCGCCCTGATGGTCGAGCGGTGATAAGGAGTGGACCAGCCTCAGGACAGAGAGAGAGAGAGATGTCCACTCCGCAGCAGTTGCATAACTTCAAGTTATCTCTGCTCAGTGGGTTTTTATACAAAATGCACACATGACTTATTTCTCTTCATATTATTTGGATCAGAAATGCTATAATGGCTTATGATGCCAAATGTTTGTTCCAGCTACACAAGTCTTGACATTTTTAAAGAAGATTGATTAAAACTTGAATGTTGATTCAGCATTCACACTATTGTTTTCCTTTTTCTGTACATTTCTGTAGTCTGACTATACTTTGTGCTTATATCAAAACTTGCAGCTCATTCAGGAGATGGGTGCTATGAATTTTGTTTTTTGTAACTTCTATATTTTAAAATGTATTTGTTTTCAATTATTTTCCCCATTGAAATACATAAAGAACAGTTTCTTCGAAAACATTATTCTTTTTAAAATCAAACTCAGACTTGCTTGATTTCTGTCTTCTTCTGCAACTTTAGTTTTGTAGCTACCATTCTGCTACTCTTAGCTTTAAGTTAATGCTTAAACAGAGAATATTTATCTTTTTGCCCTGCATTATGCTTTGACTATTAGCTAACATTTGGCAGTTTTTTTGGGCTTTCAACTAGTTTTACACTTGTCGGCTTTTAGCTTTCATTTTGTTTCTTTTAACTTTCAACTAATGCTTTGATTTTCAACTATCATTTTGCTCATCTTTGCTTTTATTTAGCATTTTGTTTCTTTTGGCTTGTAGCTAGATTTGAGCTCTTTCAGTGTTTTGCTCCTCTGATTGTTTCAACGCTACAGTTTTCTTTTTCTTTTAGCTTTAACTCAGTTTCAGCTTATTCAGCAAATTTCAACAAAGGGATTCAGCTCTCAGAATTCACATTTTTATTTGCAAGTAAAATGCAATTTCCTCATTTTTACTTAAGGTTTTAGATGTCAATGCTGAAAAAAAATCCTGCTTCTTTTCAGCCGTGCCACACGCGTCTAACAGTTGGGATGTGTTTATGAGAAAATCAGGTAGACAGACCGACAGGGGGTACTGGTGTCCAAAGTCACGACCCTGCCCTGACCTGCATGAAGGAAATGGTCACGCTGCTTGAGACAAAGCAAAGCAAAGGAAAGTCTGAGGGGGCTGGCCGCTCCGCTTCCAACAATGGGTCCGTGCTCTTAGACCGCAGGCCACACAAAGGCCAGAGAAACACCCTCCTATCCACTCCCACGTTGCAATAGAGCTGGCATTTCACACCACTCTGTGAACAGCCATTCAGTCAAACTACTGTTTAACCTGGCCTCTGGCCTGCAGAGGAATCGAGATGAGTCTGTCGGGACGTATTCAGGTGACCTGACCTGACCTTAGTGAAGCAGCTCATCAAGCCTTCTGTTGTTTTGGTGTCAAAAAACAAGATGCATCCCATTTTGTCATTGCTTTTCCAAATTCCAGTGAATACTCCTTAAAAGTGTGTAATCAATAGGCCACCCAATAAATATTGTGCCCATTGACGAAGGAATAGCTCCCTGGGGAACAAGAGACACGAGCAGACCCTCCGTCTGGGTCAGTTACCCTCGAGCTGGGGCTCTGCTCCGCCTCTCTACCTGTGCAGAGCTCGAATCAAGGTGTGGGGGCCGCATATCAAACACGCCGAGGTCTTTGATGTGGATGGAAACACAAACACAGATTTGAGCAGTCGTAACAGCTTATTTGTTCCCTTTAGTCATTCATTGAGCTGCTTGTTGAATGTGTATGCCTTCAAAGGCCTGACGCATGCGCTGCTGGTACAGTAGCCAGGGAGGCCTTGAGAACTCGCCCGGCCTGAAGAGGTTGCGGAGAGGCCATCTGGTTTCCTGTTCCTTAGATTTGGTATTGATTTATTGACTGTACAGGGGAAGATAAGTGAAGAGCAGCTGCCAGAAGTTCTCCTCGCAGACAATGGACCTGCTGCTGGCCACTCACAAACTGACTAAATAGGTTAATTGTTTGAAGAATAGAAATCAGGTACAAAAATAATCTATTTGGCAAGAGTTCCAAACCTGAACAGAAAAAACTTGTTTTTCTAATAATAAAAAATAAAGTCAAACCTGACTTAAAATGTCAAGAAAATAACTAAAATAATACAAAAGCATAACTATTTTTAAATATGTGCTTTAAAATCATAAGTGCACAATCTACACGTTTATTTGTTTTACACTTGTTTTGCACCAACTCATTTCCAGCAAAAATGCAGTGTGAATGCTTATTGTTGGAGAACTTGCTGAAAACAGCAAAAATTAGCTAAAAAAAATGCTGAAATATAGCTGAAATGGACAAACCTAAGTTAGCAGAAGAAAGCAAAGAACACATGTGTGCTAAATTAAGTTTAAATACGGTAAGTAGAAATGAGCCCAAAAATTAGTAAATTCGCTCAAAAAGCTGAAATTAGCCACAATGAAATAAAAATAAAAACGAATAATAGCTGAAAAGTAACTGAAAAGGCTTAAACTAAGAACATAAGCTTAAACTACCAGAAGGAAGAGAGGAAGGAGCTTAAATGAGCTAAAAATATGTGGAATTAGCTTTAAAAAAAAGCTAAAATTAGCACAAAACAGCTAAATAGTAACTGAAATAGCAGAAAAAGCTGAAACTATCAGAAATTAGCTGAAAAGAGCATATCAAGCTGAAACTATTACAATGTTAATATGCTAAAAGTCACAGAACTTACCACAAAAATTAAATATACAGTATCTGTAAACAGCCAAAATTAGCTAATAAATGCTAAAACATTAGCTGAAAAAGTAAAACAAGCTTAAATTAGTATAAGGAGGGAGCTAGCACAGTTTTGCCCAATTAGGCTGAAGGAAGCAGAGAGAAAAAGAGTCAACCCTGACTTAAAATGTCAAGAAAATAACTAAAATAATACAACACAACAGCATAACTATTTTTAAACATGTGCTTTAAAATCATAAGCGCACAATCTACGTTTATTTGTTTTACAATTGTTTTGCACCAATTAAGCTCATTTACAGATCTGCGGATTCAAAGCGTTGTGTCACAAAGGTGACCCCCAGTAATGAGGTGCAAAATCCCATGTATTATTCCTAACAAATCCTCGCAAGCTTTTACAGTTTACAACATCGCGCTAATCACAAAACCCAAATTCGGCCTCCGTGCATAACAGGCCTCCCCGTTAAGTGAGCCAGGAGCAGTTTGGCCTGAGCCTCCCAGTTAGAGGCGTGAATTCTACGTCATAGAGGCGTGAATTCTACGTCATGTCTGACTTTTTCCTCCCCCCTTTTTTTCCTTAAAGTAGAAAAGACAGTTACCCAAAGCATGTTCCTCCTGCCCACCCCCAAAACTTTCTTTCCTTTCCCCTCCCCTGCCAACACAAGTCTGTGATGTGACTGCCTGAGATTTAAAAAAAAAAAAAAAAGGTGAGAATTTTATTTCCTGGCACCAGGCTGTGATGGCCTCAGCTCAGACTCTCTGGTATCGGGCGCCCTCTGTTGAGCGCTCACACTGCTAACTCAGGTTGCACTTCAAAGTGAGAGATCAAGGGTCGACTTGCGCATGGCATCCAGAGAATGACAATACCACAGCCAGCCTATGGCTAAACACACAAAAGTCATGCATGCGGCTCCCGCGGTATTTTTCCTCATGGGAGAAGTTTTCGTTCATCGGAGGGAAGCTGTGTTTGTGGCGGGCCGGGGAACGAAGGAGACGTAGTGGCAACAGCCTGTTGGAGGTGTCCTGTTTGACTGCCGGAGCATTCATTGATAAGATACAGCGTAAAAAACACTTATCTTTAAAGTGTCTGTGACATCATCTTTCTACTTTGCATAAAATGTTACAAGATATAGATCTTGTATCATTCAACTATGTTCGTTTTTGCAAACAAAATGATAAATTAATGAAAATTCCTTTCAAA
>JARVJN010001240.1:15723599-15735294 GCA_031763805.1 Argolebias nigripinnis
TCTACAGTACTTGGTCCTTCATTGAAAACAGAAAAGAACTGAGTGTTAAAAAAAAAAAGGTGTATTTTTTCATGTTCTTCTTAAGGCAAGTTTTATCATTTTCTGTAAGTTACAGAGAAAACAATGGCTGTGCAAAGGACAGAACACTACATCCGGGTTTCTTCTGCCTATTATTAGACACCACAACAGCAGCTGGGAATGTGGCCCACGTCTGCCCAAGCTATACACACATTCTCTAAAAAATAGACAATAAGTATCAAACTGTAGGAGCACAAAGAGCTGTGTGTTTCCGGTAATGTATGACATTTTAATTTATAGATTCAGATGTTAAACTTTAATGCAGAATATAGTAAAACATAAAAAAAAATCTGAGCTTGTTTACAGAAGCTTTGGGTAATGGTTTAACATAAATACTGTGCAGTTTAACTTCGTTACCCAAGCTTGATGTTTCCACTACAAATTCCAAAAGACCTGCATGTGACCTCAGCGATCCCACATGATGGCCGGCCCGGTTTAAAACACAACCAAAGACAGTCAAGGTGCTAACCGTGCGGAAGGTTAAATATCTGAGTGTCCGTCGGAGTCAGAACTGACAGAGCCTTCTTGGAGGGGAAATGACGTCAACAACAATAACAATAATAATCTTTTTTTTTAAACAACCTGTTACATGACACTCAGTCTGGGCTGAGGTTAATTAAAGAAAATATGGTGTCGTTTTGCAGACTGATCTGAGAACCTCATTTACATGTTTGTAATTATAACAATAAGACTTCTAAAAGAATTTTAATGAGCTCAGCCTTAAATATTATGTGATGATTACAGTGAGTCATCTCAAAACACGGAGGACGGTTTGTTTAGGAGCAAACACTCACAAAACACAAGCACGGAAGCGTTCACCTTTTTCCACGGAAGCCCTGAAGTTTCTCAGGGCCGTTCCGGAGACGGTTTGTGCGAAAGATGACACGTTTGTGTTCTTTGTTCCGTTTTAGTTTATTTCTTGTGTAGATTTTAAAACCGACGTTCAAGTGAGAAGTCCTACGGAGTTGAATCAAACCGACCTCAAAAGTTAATAAGTTGTAGATGTACATCCAGTGGTCTTCTGTTACAAATAAAGTCCAGTTGATCTTGTATTGAACGCCTTTTTTGATACTTTCTGAAAGTTTCTTTAAAACTATATGGTTCACAAGATGTGTTGCTCGTAGACACAAACACAAAGATTTTAACCCTTTCACATCCACTTAACCTTAAAATAATCCAACATGTTTCGTTCTCTTAACCTTCCCAGATTTTAGCGTCTTGACATTAACACTCGGCTTAATCCCTTTTTTCCCCCCTTTTGTTTCTTCCTCAGGCGCAAAGTGCTCGTCTTCCTCATTTTGGTGGAGTTGACGTTCATTTTAGCGGAACAATTGACTGCTTCATACAGGTCGTTAAAAACAAGGGCATCCTGTCACTGTGGAGTGGACTCACGGCGAACACAATAAAGGTGTGTTCACTTACGAATATTATCATTTACTGTCGTTGTAGACATTACACGAGCTCAAATGACCAGAAAATTAGCCTGTTTGATGTTGTATTGCAAGCAAGTAGCTGAAATATCTGCACACGCTCAGGAACATGAGTGACTTTGTGACAGTGTAAGGATTGTAACCTACAGCGAGGGAGGGAGGGAGTGAATGGGGGCAGGGCGTGGAAAGTCATGTCAAGTGTGGACACTGCAGGAATACCATGAACAAGGTGGAACAGCATGCTCCATTCTCCAGTGTCAGCTGTAAATATCTTCAGAGCTGGACAGAGTTCAACACGTGACAGTCTGAGTTAAAATGATCAAATGGGTGAGTTCTGAAGGTCTTACACATGTAGCTAAAACCAAACATGAGCAATTGTATTTTCTGGGAAAATGTCAAGTGAATGCTAAAGCTAAAAGTAGCTAAAAGAAGCATAATGGTAGTTAAAGGAGGCTAAAATGAGCAGAATACAAACTAAACGCTAAAACTAGCAGAACAGTAGCTAAAAACTAAAACAAGTAAACAGCTGCGATTAAGGAAACACAGCTAAATGTAATAAACCAGACACTAAAGCTAAAATTAGCAAAACATTAATTAAAGTTAGCAAAACTACATCTATAACTAATGAAGCAAAAGGATATGCACAAGCTAAAAGTAGCAGAACTGTAGCTAAAAGAATAATAGCCAAAATATAAAAGTAGAAAAACCTTTGCTAAGATAAAAGTAGCAGAATAGAACCTAAAAAAACAGAAACAGCAGAACAGTAACTACAATTAGCTAAACTAGCTTAAAGTATTAAAACAAAAGCAAAAGATAAAACAATAGCTAAAATTAACAAAGCTGTATCTGAAAGCTAAAGAAGCAGAAAGGTAGCTAGACGCTAAAAGAGGCAGAATGGTAGCTTAAAGTAGTAAAACAGTAACTAAAAACATGTCGCAGAGTGGCAGGTAAAAGCAAGGTACAACAGAATGGTTCAAGCTGAAAGTGGCAGAGAACTACCGGTACCTAAAAGCCAAATGTACAAAAATAGTAGCTAAAGCTTGATGTAACAGTACGGTAGTTAAAAGTAGCGTACAAAGACAAAAAGTGAGCGTGTATAAGATTAACATGCAAAAATTCAAAGTTTACAGCACATTGATTAAGCTGAACGTTTTTATTCAAGAATAATTTAAATAGCTTAAAGCATACAGAAGTAGTTTGTTTGCAAAAAACAAACAAGAAAATAATATAGTGACAGCTGAATCACACAATAACTAAGATAAGGAGGTAAAGTATTTTTCACACTAAAACGTGCTAATCTCTTCCACTCCTGCTCCTTTCGCAGATTGTTCCCTACTTCGGCCTCCTCTTCACCTGCTTTGAGATGTGTAAGCAGGTTTGCCTTTACAGAAACGGCTACATCGTCTCGCCTCTGAGCTACAAGCCGATGCCGGGGGTCGACCAGAGCCTCGGGCCGTCCGAGCTGGAGGAGGTCAGGCGCTACTTGAGAAACAGGAACTTTGGGTCGGAAGAGTCATCGCTGGGAAATCGCTGGTGAAACCTCGTGAGGGAGGCTAGTTTGAAAAGGAGCAGACTGAAGACCAGCAAAAGACTTAAGAATTTACTGAAGAAAATAATGTAAATTGTGGACTTTCTACTTCAGGATTGTTATTTTTATCTGAAAGTATTATATTCTAGAAATGCGAACAGTTTTTGACAACTTTTATGTAATAATGTGCCTTGAGTGTTAAATATTAATGTTATTACTGCAATATCTTCACGTAGTGCCATCACCTACACATAGACTGCAAAATAATCCTTTACACTAAGCGTTAATACTGTGATCTTATTGAAGTGTAAAACAACTTTATCGTTCTGATGTGTCATCAGATGAAGCTGGTGATGGACAGTCGTGTCAGTCTGCTGACGAATGACGTAAAAAGACTAATTTTTTATTTTTAACAACACGTTTTTCTGAAAATATTGCCTGCAAGTTTCTTGGTTTAAACTTGAAATACACAAAGCTACTCCTGAATACCTGCCACTTATTTCTAATGCAAGTTTAAAGAAAAATAAAAAAAGATGTTTTATCTGTTTAAGGCAAATTTTTTTTTTTTTTTTTACAAAATTTAAGTAAAATTTGGATGCATTAGAGGCCTTCACTTTTAGACAAGAACTAACAAACTATTTGTAACCATAACTTTTATCTACTGTATGTAGCAGATGTGATTACAGGTGAAAATTTGAAAAACTCTTTAACAGATGCCCTTCTTCAACCTTCAAGCATAATTCTAACACATTTGCACTTCTACTCTTATAATACTGAGAACCTTTAAACCACGTACAATTCTTTACACCTGGCCTCGAGCCAGACTTTATTGTCTTGTAAAGCGGTCTTGATCTAGTTCTTCAGGACCTTCAAAGCTTTTTGTAGAACTTTTACGCCTGATTTCACTCGTTTTCTGTTCAAACCTGACGGGACACCAAGTTGTGCAATGTGTGCTTAAAAATGAGGAACGTGGACAGATGCAAGACAAAATAATGATTTAAAACTTTCTGCAGCAGAATATCAATATCAAAAAGTCATGTTTCTAAGAATCAGGACCTAAGAGATGCATAATCCTTAAGTAAATAATCACGCTTTGAACTGATAGCTCTTGTTAATGCCGAAAAAGTAATGTATATGTTATCTTTTTATGAACTCTTTCCGACAGGCTGCTGGTAACAAGGTGCCCAATGGTTATTTTGCTAAATTGCCTGTTAATGGGTCAGCACAACACGTATTGTCTCCCATTACGGAGCAAAGAGGGGCATTGAAAATACCTTCCCTCCCTTAAACATACAAAAGGCCACTATTAAAAATTGTGTCAAAACAAAATCGAAGATGGCCACCACCATATATGGAGGCCTACATGGATATATAACTTGTGAGCTGGATAACTTGGAAAAATAAGTGAGGTAGCGAGGTTTTTTTTTTTTTTGGGTGTGTGGCTGCACCTAAACATAAAAAATGTCACTATTAAATAATGGGTTAACACATTGAAATCTTATATGGCCACCTGACAACCCCAATCATTTGAGGGAACTATGCTTTGTAGTTTTTATAGTTTGTAAAAGTATAGTTTCCTTAAATGATCGGACAAAGATTAATCTATGGTGGCCAAGGCCACCATTGGCCACCCCCTGGCTCCGTCATGCTGCTCTCTTCACTTGCCAGGACACCTCAGACAAACAAAACAACAAAAAACTATCTCTCCTACCTAATACAGTATCTTGCACCAAAAACACTTAGATTAGTATCCTCAATTCTGTTCAATTAGGGGGAGTGGTGGCGCAGTGGTTAGAGATGGTGGGCCTGTGATCGGAAGATCGCCGGTTCAAGCCCCAGTACCGACATTTAAAAAAAATGGGTGGAAAAGGTGAAACACCTGACTCTGCCCTCATTTGCCCCTGAGCAAGGCCCTTAACCCCCACCATCTGCTCCCAAACAGGTCTCTCTTGAAAATGAGTTCTCGTGTCTCAATGAGACTACCTGGATAAATAAAGCGTAAATGAAAAAAAAAATTCCAGTCCAGAAAAACACAACACAAACATCCACCATTCAAATAATTCAGCGACTGGGGATTTTGGCGTACTGCTTGTTCGTTCCTTGACTTCAGGAGCATTTTTGTCTGAATAATTCAAAGGTCAGGGTTAAATCATGCCAACATTATTCTGAACATTCTCCGCCACCACTGGACTAGTATTAAAGCGTAGTAGTTAATATTCAAAGAAAAACTTTGAAAGATCTTCAAAAAGCCTAAAGAAATACTGATCAGTCACTTTTTAATTAATCAGTCTTTCAGCAGGTGTTTGATAAACATTGTTTAATCTATAAAGAGAAAAATAAAGACAAAATGAGTCACAATCTTTGCATGGTGGTGTTAATATGCATTTTGCCTATACAGTATTGGCTAAATAATGTCCTTCTGTAACCAATTTAAGGAGTCACTGAAGGAAGTTTTCCAGTCAGCTGACTGTCCTCTGTCAAAGGACGTGGGCAGATGGGGATGACCTCTCCGTGTCTGCTAGGCCTCAAGCTTCTCAAACTGACCTTGAACTTTAAACAAAACATCACCATAACCGTTTCCTCTAAGTTCCGCCAAAGTTTTAGTCGGTGAAACTTCCCACAGCCGGTTCGGTAACAGATTATCTCCTCTTGCTACGTGACAACAACAAAAAAGAACCGTTTGTCCTTAAAGTTTGCTAGCAAGTCGGACACTATTGACGTCACGTGACTCCGCCCACTACCCGCTCAACCGACCAATGAGAATCGAGAGTTGAAGTTCTCGCTTCTCTCTCGCGCTCAGTCTCCTTAAAACCCGCACAGCTCGCTCTACCTTGGATTCGGCCATTTCATCTGAGCAGAAGGACCGGAGAAGGCGGCTGACAACACCTAGAAGATGACTGAGCAGGCTATCTCCTTCGCCAAGGACTTCCTGGCTGGTGGCATCGCCGCCGCCATCTCTAAAACGGCCGTAGCCCCCATCGAGAGGGTCAAGCTTCTCCTCCAGGTGGGTGCCTTCATCTCTGCTCGTCACGCGACTAGGATCCATTCAAACTGCTGCTGCTGGTTTGTTGGGATCATTTGAGAACAAAATGAATGAGTCAAAGTGCAGCAGGAGAAGAAACCGGGCTATAAATAGTAAATCTCAGATTGGTGCAGGCACGGGACGAGGAGTAACAGACCTGTTATGTAATAATGGAGCAGCTGCATCCCCTGGATGAAAAAGCGTTGTGATTATCTACGTCCCTCAGATATCTTTAATTGCAATTATGACTAGTCAGAACTAAAATCGAGATATCTTGAAAGCAAAAAATAATGACTAGTCAAAATTAACTTAGAGATATAGAATTGTATTTATGACTAGTCAAAATTCATTTTAAGATATCTTGAATTGAAGCCTCCATTCAACTCAATGGTAAATCTGACGTTATTTATACTAGTCAGAATGTAATTAGAGATATCCCAAATAAGAATTTTGACTAGTCAAAATATAATTAAAGATATCTTAATTAATATGACTAGTCATGAATCAATTTCATATATCTGGAATGTAAGTGTCGTGACTCAAATTTTATGTTAAAATGGCTTGCCGTACCCTCACAGTGTTTAAAAGTGCTGTTCTTCTGTGACATGTCATTAGTTTGGGTTGACAGCAAATAGACAAGGTCACTGCATGGGTTGCGCCATCGTTTCCCACTGCTGCTGTTGCTCCTGCTGCATAGGCCTGGATGCCGCAGGAGGAGGTGGTGGAGGAGGAGGTGGAGGAGGTGGTGGAGTGTGAATTGTTGAATGGACGTGTAACTCCTTCACTCGGCACATGCAGGCAAATGTGTCTGTCTGCCAAACACGTTTTGAGGAAAGCTGACTTATGCGAATAAATTGTAAAATATATTGATTGAACTTGAAAAAAAAGCCTTTCTAAAATAGTGCAGATTTACTTTTCAGAATTTTGCCTTTAAAACAAAAGTTGAAACAACCAGAACCAAAGCTAAAATGAAATACTTTAAACTAAAGTTAGCAGAACAGAAGCTAAAAGCTCAAACTAGCTGAGCAATATCTAAAAGCTAAAACCTTGTTTGTTTGTTCATTCATTCATTTCATTTCAATTAAAACAAAACATATTCAAAACAAATAAAATAAAAATACCCATAAAATGAAAGGCAGTAGCAGAATAATGAATTATCATTTCTGCCCCCTCTTAACAATATCAATTCAAAACAATCAATTAAAACAATACATAATTAACAAACCACAAAACTTATCACAATTATTCATTATAATTCCTTAATATTAGCAAACTTAAATATAACTCATCAACAATACATTCTTGATCTTTTTCTTAAATACAACTAATGATTTCCCCATTTTTGTATCATTATCCAAACCATTAAAACCTGCAATGTAACGGTAATCGCTAAAACAAAAGAACTGTATGCTAAAATTGGCCAACAGTACATAGACATCAAAAGTAATATGTGGTAAAACAGTATTTAGCTAAAAGTTACAACTAGCAAGATAGTAGCTGAAATGGAAGACTAACAAAGCTGTAGCTAAAAGCTAAAAGTAGCAGAACAGTATCTGAAAGCTGTAACCTGAAGAATAAAAGCTGATCGCTAAAATTGGCAAAACCAAGAAGCCAACATTTGTACAGCAGTATACAGCTAAAAGTTAAATCTAGCAAGACAATATCTAAAAGCTAAGATCAACAAAACATAATCAGCAGAACATAGCAGCTAAAAGCTAGAATTATAACAGCTAAAAATAAAACTGGCAAACCAGTAGCTTAAAGCTAAGACTAAAAGAACAGTTGCTAAAAGCTACATTTAGCAGAACAGCTACTAAAGCTAAAATAAGTGAAACAGTAGAAGCTAAAACTCGTAAAATAATAAATAGCCTAAATTTATAATTAGCTAAACAGTAGCTACAACATCCTGATGCATGATCAATAATCCAGGTAGAAAAGAAAAAAAAAGTTAATTGTGGTCCTCTGGACATTCAAAAAACAGTACCTTAGCTAAAACCAGCAGAACAGTAGCTTAAGTCTAAAATTACCATAGTAAAATACTCAATAGAAGCCAGGATTAGTATAAACTGTTTAGCTAACAGTTAACACTGGGAAAACAGTAGCTTCTTGCTAAAAGCTGCATTTAGCAGAACTGCTACTAAAAGCTAAAATAAGTTAAACAGTAGAAGTTAAAACTAGTAAAATAATAAATAGCTAAAATTTATAAATAGCAAACCAGTAGCTAAAACCAGCAGGAGTAGCTTAAGTCTAAAATTAGTAAAATACTCAATAGAAGCCAGGATTAGTATAAACTGTTTATAGCTCAAGTTAAAACTGGGGAAACCGTGGCTAACTGACCAATAAATTAGTAGCTAAAAGCTAAAATCAGCAGAACAGTTGGTCAAATTTTAAAGTTAGACCTCTAAGAGCACAAAGTTTTTTTTTTTTTTTTTAAGGATTTGCAGAGATCTTATTTCTATGAGGGGAAAATGTGTAAATTCAAAATGTTACAAATACTAAAACCATTGACCAAAACATCCTAAATGAGCTGGACATTTTGAATCCTAAATTGCTTAAATAGCTGAAAGTAGTGTGCAAAAGTAGCTTGGCGTCCAAAAGACGTGTAGAAGAAACTATAGACAGGAGAACAATAGTGCGAGAGCTGACTCAGCAGCACACAATAATGCCGTGTCACTGCTTTTCTTACAGGTGCAACATGCCAGCAAACAGATCACAGCTGACAAGCAGTACAAGGGCATCATCGACTGCGTCGTCCGTATCCCCAAAGAGCAGGGCTTCATTTCTTTCTGGAGAGGGAATCTGGCCAACGTCATCAGATACTTCCCCACTCAGGCCCTCAACTTTGCTTTCAAGGACAAGTACAAGAAGGTTTTCCTGGATGGCGTAGACAAGCGCACGCAGTTCTGGAGATACTTTGCTGGTAACCTGGCGTCTGGCGGTGCTGCGGGAGCCACGTCGCTCTGTTTTGTCTACCCCCTCGACTTTGCCAGAACTCGCCTCGCTGCAGACGTGGGCAAAGCAGGAGCGGCGCGTGAGTTCAACGGCCTGGGAGACTGTTTGGTGAAGATCTTCAGGTCTGATGGTCTCAAGGGTCTGTACCAGGGCTTCAACGTTTCAGTGCAAGGCATTATCATCTACAGGGCTGCTTACTTTGGCGTCTATGACACAGCAAAGGGTGAGTTGTCGCCATTAGACACCCCTCTTCTCTGTGAACTTGTTGCCTTTCAGGCAGATTAATCTTCCTGGTTAATGTCTCTTACAGGTATGCTTCCAGACCCCAAGAATACACACATTTTTGTGAGCTGGATGATCGCTCAGACCGTCACTGCCGTTGCTGGTCTTACGTCCTACCCATTCGACACTGTCCGTCGTCGTATGATGATGCAGTCTGGACGCAAAGGAGGTACTAAGTGCAACCTATTGTATTCGAACTTTTCATAATTGTAGCTACAATTAATGTCTTAATGATTCCTGTTGTTCTCCTCAGCTGACATCATGTACTCTGGCACCATCGACTGCTGGAGGAAGATCGCACGTGACGAAGGAAGCAAGGCCTTTTTCAAAGGAGCGTGGTCCAACGTGCTCAGAGGCATGGGCGGCGCCTTCGTGCTCGTATTGTACGATGAGCTGAAGAAAGTCATCTAAGATCTGTCTGTTCACTGTCCCATGTTGTGAAGTTTAACTGTAACATATCTTGTACATTTGGATGGACTTAAATACAGAGTTATGTTTATAGGGACCAACTAGTATTTTCTACTAGTTGTTATGGAGAGAATATGTTCTGCACTTGTCTCTTGGCCTGTCTTTGTTTGTTTGTTTGTTTTACCCCTCACAAGAATTTCATTCCCTAACCTCAAGAACTTTGCCAGACTAAGAGAAATAAAGGCAACCTACTGAGTGAACCTCTCACCTGGTTTTGAAATGTAATGCCATGTCTTAAGGGTACTGGTAAGCCCTCGACTGCCTTGCTTCGG
Organism: Argolebias nigripinnis; assembly: GCA_031763805.1. Taxonomy (NCBI): domain Eukaryota; kingdom Metazoa; phylum Chordata; class Actinopteri; order Cyprinodontiformes; family Rivulidae; genus Argolebias; species Argolebias nigripinnis. The sequence goes on from JARVJN010001240.1 coordinate 15,733,632, forward strand.
TTAAGCCGTATGGCAGCCTCTTGCGAGAGTCGTAAGCTTAGAGTCGCCGGTTGTAGTTGGGGACGAGCCAAAATCAGCTGAGAAAGTTGACCTGCTGACAAAACTTCAGCCTTGATACACAAGTAGTCTGGAGCTACATCTGAACAAATGACTTTCCCCAGAGGAACAGCTAGGATTACCTGTCGAGAAGTGGATTATTTTAACCTTCTAAATATACTTTGATCTCCCGCCGAGCCATTTCCGACTCCCAATGGTGTGACTGACGAAGGACTTTGTCCTTGAAATGTTGACCATTTACCAATATGGCACACAAGATATTTACTGTTAGTGCGTTTCTTGACTGGTCACTTTCTAGAGGGAACCAAGTGTTAAAATTAGTTCAAAAGAAGGATCACATGGTTGTAGCTGGTATTCTGTTTTATAGAGGGTACACTGAATTCCTCCTGACACTTGATCCTGTTTGGCGTAAAGTCAAGACAAGTAAAGACTTGTGAGCTGGTTGTGGCACGTGCAGGACAGGACATGGTGTACTCCTTGATCCCTGACCAGGGTGTGAAACGCCCACTCCGTAATGGCTGACTAGGATTTGACCTTGTGATGTTCCTATAAATATGGGGCCTGTTGTAGAACCGGTTCTAATTGTTTCAACAGCATTAGTGTCCAGATGACTTTCCAAAGAAAGAAAATATACTATAGTAATAACAGATAATTATTTATCTCCGTTATTATTATCCTCATGATTATTATGTCGCCATTAAAGCAAAGCAGCAATAATGTTTTTTGCTGAGTGTAATTGTTAGCAAATTATCTCATGAACCTTTGGACAGATTTAATTAAACTTCCAAAAATTAATCGATGGATGCACCTCTACAACTGATCAACTTTTGGAGTCAACATCAAGATGGCCAACTCACTTTAGGCAACACAAAAATGGCTATAACTCAGCGCTCTACATTTAGAGGAGAAAGCCTCAAAGTTGTTAGAATTTAGAAAATCTCTCCAGAATGGACTCCACATTAACGACAGCTAACATTAATGCTAAGTTTTTATCCTTATAGTGAACCTTATGAGGGTTGTTAAATAATTTTGTGGCCCTCAAACTTAACTAAAATGTCACAGAAAATCTATTCCATTTTTGGACCCTGTAACAAGTTCATTAACTAGTTCTAACAATATTAACAAATTAATCATCAGGACATATTGATGAGTTTTGAACATGTACCTCATGCTTCCTCATTTTAGCAACACAGTCAGGCCACACAATGTTCTCAAGTGGACTCTTGTCTAATCTTACTATCAAGGATCATTAAAGTCTTGAACATGACCCCTGACCTGGTGGTATCAGTTAATCGGTCAGTCCCTGGAAGTCTCAGCAGGTAGTGACTTTAATTGGTCTGTCGTCCTTTACAACTTCAACAGGAATCTCTGCTTTTTAGTTTTTTACGCCTTCTACACTGGCATCAAGGTCAACAAGTCCAATCTGCGGCCCACACTTTCACCGTCACATCATTTTGAATTCACCACCAATCGGCTGAAACGATATTAAAGGTGTGCTTGAATTTATATTTTACCTACCCCATTTTGTTCCACTGTAGCGTGTGAAGAAGGAGAGACAAACTGATTTCCAAGCAGTTGACTTTATTCCTCTCTGCGTCAAAACCAG
>JARVJN010001240.1:15786958-15797293 GCA_031763805.1 Argolebias nigripinnis
CAATACATCAATTAGCTGCATGATAAATTAAAATTATCAACCTCATGTTCATTTATCGGCTTTATCGTTTCATTGTCTCTCTTTCTACTACTAAGCTGAGAAGCTAAGCTACGAGCTAAGCTAACAGGCCAACCTCGGGCCTGTCTTGTCGAAACTCTAAAATTCACGGTTGAAACCCATGTCTGTAAAAAGTTTTTCCCTGCAAAAAGAAGCTGATAACTTGTTTACTGATTTTTTAAAATATATTTAAAGCTTTGTGGGACAAATGTTATTCTATAGCGCTCAAACCACTCCGAGAGTCCACTATTTTGAAAACCAAAGACAGCCCATGTCACATCAATGGTCCTCCCTCCCATTTTTCTTAAAGAGACGCTGCTCGCTCCCTCACTATCCAGCTTTCCGTTCAGTCTTATACTGCCATCCAGTGGTTGAAAAAAGGTCCTACACACAAAACAAATTAACAAACATTTCTTCTTAAATTTGACAATAATTAGTAATTATTGTCAAATTTCAAACAATATTATTGTTTATCGCAATAATTTGAGACAGTCGCCCAGCAAAATTTGCTACAGTGACAGACCTAGATGTACATCCGTTGATTACTTTCTGAAATTGTATTAAAGTGCAGTTATTTATGAGATATTTTGCTAAAAGACTCAAATAGTTAACAGACAAAAAATGTAACTTAAATCTTGCATGATCATTTAGTGTGTTGTGAATGACTCAGCTACTAACACAGGCATTTTGAGATATTTTACCAATGAACAATGCACACAAAATACATTTATGTCCAACGGGCGATTAAAATGGTTTTCAGAAAAGAACACTGGCAGTTTTTTTTTGCCTCACAAGATGAAGTTTTTTTTATTTTTTTAATTCATCTGTTGAGTGACTGTTGCAAGATGAGAATAAGAATAATTCAGCTCCTATCAGAGTATGACAAAATTGCACCCTCAGGACAGGAGATATCAAGTAATGGATCTCATGTTTCAGAGCAAACCAAGGTAGAAACTCGCAGGAATGAATTTAATCTGTCAAATTAAATCATTCTAATTAGGGCAGGGGAATTATCAGCTTAGCTGCAGATATCGTGTTATTGCAACATACGAGAGGAAAGGAAGTCCCAAAACTAGAAAAGAGAGCAGCTCAAACATACGGGCTTCAAAATCAAAGAATATCCGCTGAGACTGAAAAGGCTTAATTACCAATCAAATAACATAAACAGATTTATCTGCCTCATAATGATAAATTATCTTTCCCATGTTCTAACTGCTCTTCAGTTTCATGAAAATGTCTCTTTAAAACTTAAAAGATCAAACTTGCTCTGAACACATCCTGCCCTGGAGCTATCCACATTCACACGTTCAAATTAAATCCTCTGTAAGAAACTACAAAAATCCATCCTTTCCCTCATTAGTTTCCTCATGATGAAAGTAGAATCAGACAGAAAGTGCATTTAAATATTATCATATGCAGAAATATTTTTGTCACGTTAACGCTGGAGCCAAACTGAAACAGTGTGACTGATGGTGATGGGGTGTGGAAAAATCAGTATGAAATTAATAATTCAACTAGCATCTTAAATGTAGTTGAATTAGACAAACTACTTTTTACATTTATTTTGTTTGTTCTACATTAAACATTTAATCCTTCCTGGGTTTTATCTTGGAAGTTAAAGGCAATTTTTTTCAACCAGAACACAAAAACGTCTCATCTTGTTGCCGGTTTGTCATAAAGATACTCTAGTAATTAAATCTGATGAGGTGTGTGCAGCAAAACCAACGTTAGCCTCTGCATTGTGTTACCATGGGAACCATACATTCAACTTAAGATGCAGACTGGATTGCGTGTGTTCTTCAGAACGTCACAGATATGACTGAGATGTGGAGTTTTAAATGACTCGTGTTCATCCTGTTTGAACAATATCCTAAAACCTTTTTTTTGCACCTACAAGTGGTTATTTTGATGGAGGAGGCAACATTTAGGGATATGCCTGCCATGTAGGACGTTAGGTTGTCTAAAACAATAAGAAAATGGAATACAGACGAAATCTCAAAATGAACTTAATGCTTCACAGTGAGGCAGTTTAAATCATGGGTCCAAAGTCTTTAGCACAATAAAATTAATTATTGAAGAATATAATTGTTCATATTTTTGCTCATTTTAAATGTAAAGTTTGAGTTTCTTGTTGTAAACCCTCTGGTATGCTGCTACAGAAATGTAATATTTCTAGGATGTTTGCACTTTGCACATTTTGTTTGCGTTCTAAAAAGCCGAGCAAGGGTCAAGTGTGGAAATAAAAATAGAGGCCATAACAATTGATTTCTTTAGTTTAGGAAACCTTGGGTTCAGATTTGCAATAAGGGTTTTCTCTATGTGCAGCTGGTGTGTTGAGCTGAAGCAATGAGTCGACACCAAACCAGATGGGAAACAAGAGCTTGGAGACAATCTGTGAATTGCAAGATTTGGCTATAATATTCAGTCCTGTCAGTTTATGTTTCCCAGTTGCTCAACCTCGAGGGCTGCGTGATGTAAATGATGTGATAAGGCCACGAGGGTCATTCATGTCTTTTGTGGTACTACTTCTTGTTATTTAACAGTCAAGAATGGTGTACCACAAGACTCAGTCTTAGGACCCACCCATGCATTTTCTTTACCTGTCTTTTCTGTTCAGGGTCGTGAGGGGAGCTGATTCCTATATCTTCAGCAGTCAGAGGCAGAGTACACCTGCTAGGTCGCCGGTTTATCACAGGACATTCATGTTTTTGGTCTGTGAGGAAACCGGAGTACCCGGCGATGATGTGCTGCCCAGATTTCTCTGACCTTTGTTTTATTTCTGTATCTTACACTTTCTTCATAGTTCCTTTCTTTAGGTCGTTCAACGGCTGTAAAAATGATGTATGATCTCAATATTTTTTAAGGTTTGTTGTCCTTCAGCTGTAAGGCTCCTGATTCAACTCCTCACTGCTGAAAGACATTCAATATGTCGGTGACAGAGAAAATATATCTGAAGTTTTATAGTAGTCCTCTCCTTAGACATTACATGCTTTATTTCAAACCGTAAAGGTCAAATTCATAAAGAAAAAGACAGAGACACAGGCTCCTGGATGTAATAATAAATACGAAGATCTGCAGGTGATTCTGCATCAAGTCAGAAGCTCTGAAGTTTTCAGGATTCATCTCGTGGGAATAATAAATGTATGTCTGTGCACAATTTAAGGACGCCAGAGGAATGAGGAATATAAAGTAGTCAAATTGAGGGTTTAAGTATGCTGACTTTTTTGGCCCCTAATCTGACACATCTTAAAATAAATGCTAATGTTAGCACTAAACCTTGGCAAGCACATAGTGGATTTCAGTGAGCCTGTCTGCCTGGTGGCCTGCAGAGGTGTTTCGGGGCAGACAGAGTGAATAGCTGTCGAGATCAGCTACAAAAAGTGGCTTAATTCAAAAACATCCTTGGTAAAGTTGTAATATTTGCATTTTTCTCCCCAAGAATGTTCTTTTGAAATTAAAATGTTTAGTTCAGAGTGAGTGAAGTTAGGGAAAAAAATATTCTCACTTGTGTGAATGGAAATTTATCAAAGATGAGAAGAAACGACAGTGTGTAACAAAGATTATTGAACGATTCTTCCTCTGAGATGACGCAGGTATAAAAGTTTGATCCCAGAAAGAAATTAATTACTATTCAGCTTTTATTTCATCAGACCGCAGCGAAAATATATGAAAGATTCAGAGAGGAGAAGAAGACTTAATTTCCCCCCTGGCTGATAGAATATCAGTGCCATTTATATCGAGCACAGTCTGGGTCTTTCAAACCAACGCGCAGACTTAAAGACCAATTTGTTCATTTTTCAAAAATGTCACTTTATAGAGGTTCGATATTTGTAACCTTGACTTTTAAATAAATTGCACATTTCGAGGACTGGTTGATGGCAGCTGCAGTTCCCTCGCTAATTAGGAATAAAATGAACTTAATGGCTTTAACAACAAACAGCAGTGAGATTTACTGGGGCAACAAAGTGCACAATTTTACTAGCAAACATTAATTTCTTCAGTCTCCTTGAAAAGCTGTTGGTCTGAATTACGTTAATGTCCAGAACAGAACCTGCTGTTACAGCTTTGTGACAAACAGAAATATTCCAAATATTTTTCTATTATTATGGTTACTGTATTATTATTATTGCAAGGAAAGTGTAGATTTAGATGACGGTTGCTGCAGACTTGCACATTCTCAAGATGAGAGGTATTTTTCTCATACTTGTTGTACCTCGGTGCTCAGTTTTACTGACATTTACCTCTGTCAGAGATGTTTCCACTTGTGATGGTTGTTTTTTTAATTAGTTAGTTAATTTATTTTTTGGACAGGAAAGCTGCAGTGTAACTTGAGAAGTTCGAGATTGTTTCTTCTTTTCTTTTTTTACCAGAAAAATACAGAAATTATTTAATGTTTTTGATTCTAAATCCTTTTTTAATTACATTCGTTAGTAAGATTAAGATATGAATGATCTCGAAACATCTGCACGTTTTTTGATAATTTCAATTAATTTTTTTCTTGCTTCGCAGCTCTCATCTTGTGTACAGTATTTGTAGTTGCAGTGCAGTTGATGGCATGCCTTTCATCAGAACATGTTTAATCAAATTGCTTTCACACACGGCTTGAACAAATTGCTCTTTCCATGTCTTCCTTGTTAGCTGTGGCACTGCTGCCAGTAAGTGCCTAAAGATGAGCTTAAAACTGTCTTCTTCTCCCACATCAGCGAAGCTTTGATTTGATCAGTCAGAACAGAACATTAACCTGCTTCTGCCCGAGTCTTTTGGTGTTGTCTGAAGCCAAGTTTCCACCTTCCGTTGCCTTTGACTCTAATGTAAATTTAGCTGCGCGAAACACAGCAAGCTCAGTTTTGGTGCCTTATGTAGGTCAATTCTTCAGCGCTCACTGCTCAGCTTTGTGATGAGTGATTTCATTTTGTGAGGCAACTGCAGTTTTATTATTCATACTTGGAAAAAGACTGCGGTTCATTAAAGCGTGGCGCTGTCATTTTTTGTCTCTAAGAACTGTTATTTTATTTTCCTTAAATTGGAACAAAACTTAACATTTGGTGCTGGTCTGAACAGTTTTGCCTACATCGTTCAAAAGTCTTATTGTGCTTCATTTCTAGATTATTTTTATGTTGTTTTTTTAGCACTAAAAGATATGAATACACTTGTTTGTAATTTTTCACAGCAGTCAAGAAATTACAGCAATTGTGACTGGAGCCAAAAAGCTCCAGTTTTGTGTCCTCACTCTCAGAAACTTTTCCAGAAGCTCTGGGGCTCTTCAATGTGCATTTTCATGAATTTCTGTCTGGCTTTTTGTGTGTTTTTCTGCCAAATGTGGAGCTTTCTTGAGTTATTTTTCATGAAGTCCTTTATGATTCAAAATGTGACAGATGGAAGAGTGATCAGAAAGTGGCATATCTTGACCTTGGAGATCAGCTCAAATGATTTAGGATGGTTTCTGTGGATTAAAAAAAAAAAAAAACATCTGCACAGGAGGTTGCATTTTCTCTTTTATCCACATCCTGTGAGGTTGTTTACAGCCCCATGGAGGTTTTACTGTTACTAATGTGCATGCTCAAAGTCAGTATTTTTGCAGTGCATTGTTGTCTAGATAGATTCATGCCTACTTAAGGCTTAACATTTACCGGTAATCAAATTCATCGTTTTTGTATACTGTAATCATTAACATCACCAACTATAGATTACTTATATGACAACAAATGATCAAATATTGAGTTTTATGTTTAATCTTTGCATTCACTTTTATCAGTGTTTAGTGAATCCACCCTTAGTCTAAACCAGGGGGCTGCAACCTGTGGCTCTGGACGGAGCCACATACAACTCTTTGGTCCCTCTGCAGCGGCTCTTTCAAGCTTTGAACAAAACTAACATAAAACTGGATTTTTAGGATGTTATATAATCCACAACAAAAAATGACTAGTTTTAGCAGTTTTCCTGTCATTTCTTTTGCAAATATGCAGATACATGTTTTATTTCTTAAAAGTAGGTTACTCAATTACTCCACAATAAAAAAAAATGCATAAGCCTGCACAATTTATTGTTTTAGTTGTTTTTTTATTTTTATTGTCAAAATAACTAGCCTGCCCCTCACCCTCCTACGCAGCTCCGCTCAATCCTCATTTCCCTTCACGAAGTGAAGGACAGGGTCTGGTTTGAACCAGGCTACAAAATAAGAGTCTGCAACCTGAAAAGGAAGACATAGGTAAAGCGGATGGATGGATGGATGGATGGATGGATGGATGGATGGATTGATGGATGGATAGAATCCAGTCTTTTGTCTTAAAATTAAAAAAAAAAAAGTTAACAATCATGGATGTTTTTAGTTTTATAACTTCACACCCACTGGCCAGAAAAGACCCTCTAACAAACTTAAAATGGCCCATGGGCCACCACTTGATGACAATTGTAGCAATTTTTGCGGCTCTGGACACATTTAATTTAGTGAACAAAGGGGCAGAACTGGCTCTTCTGATTGTAAAGAATCAGAATTAAAATAAACTTTATTATCATTGCACCTAGATACAACAAGAACATGTATGTACAGCTGTCCGAAAGATGGACGGAGTGCACAAAGCTGTTGCTATAAAGCGCGGCCTTCTTATTCGGAATAATGTTTTTAGATAGAAAAAGGGGCAAAGCCATGAGGAGAGAGGTAGTGGCATTACAAAAAAAAAAAGGATCTCTTCACATCTTGTTCTTATAAGGCAAGATTTAAGTCATTAAAAAACAGCCAACTAAAAGTACATTTATGAACACGTACAGTATATGCATTGACAAACGAGTCGGCCCATGAAGCCTTAGATAGTCCATTGTCCTGATAAGATGGTGGTCAGCCAGCACAGTTCTAATAGAAAATATACAAAGCTTTTCCTTAGTTTACACATTTCCCAGGAGAAATTGATAAAGGTTGCAAAACCTGGTCTAAACAGTGTTCATATAGAACTACCATGTATGTTTCAGCTGCTCTGCAGACACCTGGCAACATTGCACGTTTAAGACACTTTGCGCTCACAACGTAAAATTTGAGTAAAATTAATTTGTAATTATATATAAATGTCAATAATAAGCAGGTGTAAAAGCCCAAAAAAGACTAGAGTTGAGCGTCAGCCTTAAATACCGGATATAGCTATGAATATATTGTGGGCGTGGTGTTTGATTTTACGCACATGCATTATTGCATAAAACGGTTAATGAACTAATGTTGGCAGATAATATTTGCAGCTGTAGTCAGAGGAACATTGAATCTGCTTGGAAACTGTCTTGAAGCCTTTATCTTTAACAAGGACATGTCTACTGTACCCATTTGTCTGTGATACTAATTAAGGCCAGATACTTGGTTTGAAATATGACAGATTAATAGCTTTAAGGGCACCAACAAATGCTATTTTAGCATGTACAGTATTTGTAAAATAAACACAAATAATTTACCCTAATACATACTTGGAGACATACCAGTTTAATAGACAATTGAACTGAATCACTTTTATGAGAAATGAAGCATTGTGTCAATAGGTACCAATAAATTTTGTCTGTATATTCACCTTTGAGCTTCTTATTTAGTTTAGCTTGCCAGATATAGATTTGTTCAGACTTTTTCTAACTGTTCAATAACAGAATTGGTTTGTCGAACTTCAGTTTTAGTCCATTCAGGCTCTGCATTCCCAACAGACTTCAAAATCGAACAAAGCGCGACATATTTTTTCTCAAATGAAACAATCAAACACAAGAGGTGAGTAGCGTGAAATTGACCTTTGAAGAGAAACTGTGTGTGGGAGTTGCATTGTGAAGATTTCCATTCAGAGAATCCAGGCTGAATTAGTTCTGTTTGGATGTCTCTCTCTCTCTCTCTGTTTGTATGATATCCAAATCACTTTAATGCCCTTGCAAATATCACCTTGTGGTAGTTGCACTTTATCGTCTGCTGGATTATCACCAGTTGAGATAAAATTGTATCTTTTCTTAGGTGTAGCTTATCCATGTTTGTTGCTTCAGATCTGCATCAAGTCCCGTATAGCTTTATGGTTCTGTCTCTTCTGTTGATCTAATTGGATACACTCTGTTGCTTTCAATGAATCATTGCCGGACCTCCTCTCTCGCCTCAAGTACGGTACTTACTTTTATTGAATGCAGGGTCCCCCTGAATCTTAAGGCGCAACCCTTAAAATGTGCATTTGTCCCTTGGCTTCAGCCATTGATTCTTATTCTTTTCTTTTTTCCAGCTCTTTGCATCAGGATCACTTTTATTCTAGCTGCAGATTATAGGTCTGCTTTTATGTCCCCTGGGAAAAGGCCGCAAGTTCAGACCGTTCTCCTGACTCCACTAATTGACTCCTAATTTGACGAATGCACTTAAAGGCCACAAGAAAAAGCCGACTTCTCTTTGGTTTCTCACATAGAGATTACATTTCCAGCCCCTCTCTTCATATCTGCCCTTGGCCGCTGTCGAAGCACTCAACTCGGCAATGGCCCATCTAAAACGGAGGTGAAACACCGGCGTTTTAGTTTTCTTCAACAAGGCGAGCATCTCACTCTGCTGATTCCAAACAGCTGCAGGAAATCAGCTTTTTGCTGTGACAATCGAAGGAAAATATTTTTTTAATTGCTTGCCTCGCCGCAGAGTGGAAAGGCACGCGTTTTGCCTGTGGGTATTCAAATCGACTTGAGTGTGTGATGTTTTAATGAGACCGCCATGTGAATGATTTGTTGCGATTGTGTATGCTTGAAAGCCTAATTTGTTTGTTTCTTTCCCCTCTCTGTTTTTTTTTTTCCCAGTGGATGTATTCTCAGTTGATTCAGAGGCAGATTTAAGATTTTCCAGACATATCAGGATGTCAAAGATCTCCAGGGCAGCAAAGGTCGTGAAGAAAGTGGAGACAGGAAGTGTAATCCGAGCTATAGTGAGGTCAGGACACGCAACACCCGGACCCCCTCTGGGCCCCATCCTGGGACAGGTAAATTAACTGCTATTTTGTTTCTTGTGTCATCTATATGCTCAGAGTAATTGCAAGTGTTACCTTAATTGTGGGAGCTGTGCTTCATTTTATTAGCTGACCTTTCTCACACAGCTTTCATTAGCCATGAGACAACCTGTTCTTTTCTTCTTTTCACTTTGCCAATCACAGACGTCCTCCTTTCCCCTCACTGTATTCACCCATCTCCTTTCCATCTTCTCTTATAGCTGAGTTTTTGTTTCTTATTCTAGTCGCACAGCTTTAAAGTGTGGGTTTTGTGCCGCGCGTTGCCTCTGTCTGCAGCTGTTTCCTCAGTTTCCAGGCTAAAGTCACTAACGCCTCCATCAACAGCAGCTGTCCATGTACATTAGTCTTCCTCTTTACAAGCTGGTAAATGAAATGAGACAGAGCGTTTGATGGTTTCGTCTTAAATTCTTGTGTTCTTCTTTCTGCTTCAATTGCTCCACAGAGACAACTGAGATTGTCTGTTTTTTTTTTTTATTGCTCGGGGATGCAGCACTGCAACTTCTTCCCCAGTGAAGCCAATTCCAACCAGAAAAATGTAGAGGATAAGTCAGCAGTCTTCAGACAAAGGCTAATTTTATTTGTTGTAAAAAATAAATAAAAATTCTGTATAGCCGTTGACGTTTCCTTCTAATTACACAGCTGAGTCTTTTTTTAAAATCTTTCTAGTAAAATTTCAATTTTAATTTTGCACCATAAAACAACAATCTGCTCCCGCTTTAAAGGCTATTATGTTATTAAAGGTTGATCGTTCTTTTCAGTATTGAATGAAAGCAGCCGCGTGGTTCGTTCTGTACATACAAATGATCTTGTTATCTTAATGGACAGTATACTCATCAGCCCTGAATGCCACTGCAAACTTGAAAACCAGATCAATTCTCACAGCTAATCCATCTCTGTGACTTAATGGTGGCATTTTGACAGGAGGGTGGAGAAGTGAACAAAAAGCTGGCATAGAATTTTCAGAAAAATGCTAATGTAAAGATTAAATGAAGGAGATAATGTAAAGCAATAGAGTTTTCTTATCGGCACTGACAGGTAGTGCCATTATTTTAGGCTTCGGTTTAAAAGTGACGCACTATGCTGTTACAAGCTGAATAACTAACGTGGTTTAGGCCCTGTATTAGCCGTTTATCAGTAAAACCGAACACTTTAGCATGCGGTTTAGCCTTTCATCCACACGTGAACGCCGCTTGATGTAACTATAAACGAATAATAACAACTCCGGCCAAAGTGAAGATTTGAGAACTCTCCGTTTTCGAGTCTGCGTGTGGACTTTCAGTACGGAGCTTTCTGC
>JARVJN010001240.1:15942508-15953568 GCA_031763805.1 Argolebias nigripinnis
GGGAAAACCCCAGCTGACTCCTCCTACTGGGTGAGAGAGAGATGAGGCAATTTACCTTACTAACACTGTACACCACAATTTTGTAAAAGTCTGTCCAATGATTGAATGAAAATGTCCAACTAGTATAATCAAATGTACAAACCAGTGCAAAGACCTGGTAGAAGAAAGTGAGTTTTGCACTGCAAAATCACAAAATAGTGCTGAAAGGGCCTGCTGTGAAGTATTTTGACACTATCTGCCACGCAGGCACACAGAAAAGAACCAACAGCCGTGGATGGGTGGGATCAACCTTAGCCATGTTGCCAAGTGTACTACAGTTTTCGTATTTATACGACCATTTTGATCATAGTTTTACAGCGACAGTACAACAGTTCGTAATTTACTATTTGGCAACCCAAAGGAGTTAGCCACGTAGCTAGCTTGAAACGTTAGCCGTGTAGGTAAGTGCTCGCATCTGTTACCTGTATTTTCTTCATTAAACATAATTTATTCTCGAGAGAAACAATGAAGATATTTATAACACTGCCGATAATGTTTCGCCCTGTCATCTGACCAGGTTCTCCGACAAGAAGCTAAAATATAGTGTTGATAGCTTAGCTTTTTTTGTTGGTTAGCATTAACAACAACGTTGAACAACAAGTTCGTAGCTTTACGCTACAGACCGTCTTAAAATGTACAGGGGTGTGATTAAACTGATGTAAAGGCTCACCCAAAACCTTACAAAGTTAGACGTTGAAGCTAACACGTTTTTGTTTTGGTTTTTTCAGCTACAATGGACTTGCCACATCATGGGTACCGAGCAAGTAAGTGGAAAACTGAATCACCAGGGATTTGTTCTTTTTTCAAAAATGTGCAGAACGTAAACTCACAGTAGTCTACTTCCTTTTTTATGTGATGAATAACAACATGACAGAGTTGATCAGGTTCTTACGTAAATTTACCCATAAATGATGCAGCATTGAATAATTTAAATATCCCCCAACAGGTTCACTTTGCTTTTATTGTGTTATTTGAAATAGAAATTCAAATTCAAATACAGTACACCCACTATCAGCATGCTTATGGTTTAAGGGCTTAAAAGGGATACAACTGCAGTTAAATCCTGTTACTATGAATATTTTTGTCCCAAAGATTTTGGGATGAGGCTGAATATTACAGTGCGTTTATCTAAAGAAAATATAAACTGTGCCCAATTTTGCAGCCCAGAGAGCATCAACCTTATGAAAAATTAGTGTGTGTGTTGTGATAAAAGCCTGAATCCACTGCAGTCAGTTGATGTGGGACTAAATAAAGAAGTAAACAGATTACCTTTTGTATATGAAAGCCAGGTAATTAGTCTTTTTTTGTTTTCTTGTTTAGGGATATTTACCAATATTGAACGTTAATGGTGCCTTTGAAAGTGTGCAAATTATCTATTACACAAGGGCTAAAACATGCCTATAACAAAACAAATGTGTACTTTTGAATAGCACTTTTCTGATTCATCTAATTAAATATGATATATGGATGTTAGTTAGTCCTATCTTTATGATCCTCACAGATGTCTCACTTAAAGAGAAATGCTTAAAAAGTCTAAAACAATAAATTAAGTTTTTTTAATACAATTTTTTTAAGTAAACATTTTTAAACGTGTTTGAAATCTTTACAAATGCATGTAGTGTTTTAAATGATTATGAACCACTGGGGTGGGTTTTAATTTGCAGTTCATACAGCATTTGGAATGTTTTAGGCTATTTTGGATGCAGTACTTTTTAAAACTAAAGGGGGTTGCAATTCTAAGCAACTAGTAAATAGTGAAATTGAATTTTCAACAGAAATAACAAATAAAATTTGTTTAGAGCTTATGATGATATCTTGTTTTAAGTGAGCATTTCTTTTGTTTTTGGAACAACTTATTGTTAAAAATCCATTAACACTTGTGATAAAAAGCTAACAAGACACAATACATAAATTATTTTAGTAGAACAATTCAAATGCCCTGTATTTACTGTGTTGTGTCCTTTTTGTCCACAGCTAAACAGAGAGCTCGTGGAGCTTCCCCCGCAGGAGACCCGATCTTGTTTGAAGACACCAGCTCAGCAGCACCTGGAGTGAACAGCCAGGGCTTTTACACACCTGGTTATAACATGGGTGGACCCTCAAATGACATGCAAGGAGGTGTAGGTGTAAACAATCTGTTCACTGATCCAATGGCCAGTGCTGCCATGATGTACGGCTCATCGTTAGCCAACCAAGGGAAAGATATGGTAAACAAAGAGGTGAGAGAGCGCTGCACATTCTTCTCCTTTAAATATAAAATAGAGCACTATAGTGGTCTGCTTCCTGCACAACTTCTGACTGCAGTTTTTACTGCATAGACTTTAAAATGCCTTTGATTGATGTCCATTTCATATGAAAGGTATTTAATTAAAGTAAATATTTTTCCTTTTTTTATAGTTGCTTAGAAAACAGGAATGTTAGAAAAAGACATATCTCTGCCAGTGACTAGTGAAAAAAGTGAAGTTTTACTGGATTGATTATTTTGAAAAGCAGCATAATCTGTCAGCTGTATGTGTTATTTTGCCAAACTCTCCCTTCCCATCTGGTAAACCTGATGTTTACACTTTATTTTTTCAGATTAACAGGTTCATGTCTGTGAACAAGCTGAAATACTTCTTTGCAGTCGACACTAGATATGTACTGAAGAAACTCATGATCCTCATGTTCCCGTATACGCATCAGGTAATCAGAGTCCATCAGACTTTGTTCCCAGTCAGTATGTAACAACACAAAACATTTAGGACCTAATTACTGCATGAATGTATCTGTTATCTCATATTTGAACATTTATTACATTGAAACTGCACACAAGATAACCAGCCTTTCTATCAGCTCTCCAGTTTTGTTTCTGAACAGTCCTCGGCTGTGATTGCCAGCATGTACAACATTTAAAACAACCATCTGAGCTCAGTTGTTTCACAAATTTTGTTTACAAGATGAGTATCATACAGTAGTTACTGTGACTTGTACACATTTATTACAAACATGACTACCAGTATTTCATTTAGTTAAGACTGTCTGGTCTTTTGTTGATTGTTAAATTGTCTACAAAGTCTTATCTAGTCTACCATGTACTGAAACAAAATGGTTTCTTTTATAAAATATAACCTATTTTTGTGCAATAAACCCCCTCTTGTCATACATTTTTATATACACATTACTGACAACCTCTACAAAAGGATTGCATATTTTTTCCATGACTAGACCTGATGATATTAGCTTTAATAATATTTAAAAAATACATTATTGGTCTGAGAGTGGTGGCGCAGAGGTTATAGAAGGTGGGCCTGTGATCGGAAGGTCATCGGTTCAACTCCCCTTACCAACAACAACAACACCTGCCTCCACCCTCATTTGCCCCACTCTGGGCCCTTGAGCAAGGTCCTTAACCCCCACCATCTGCTCCCCCACGCACCCTAGATAGCAGCTCTCTGCTCCACACTGAGGGCTGTGGTAGCTCGGTGTGGCGACCCCTGAAGAAGGGAGCAGCTGAAAGAAAAAGAAAAAAAAAAGACCTGATTATATTCGCTTTAATAATAATAGTAAAAAATACACTATTGGTCTGTTGTTGTTGTTTGTTTTTTTGTTTTTTTACTGTAAAAGTATATTAACAGTTGATTTTAAAGTCTATTTTTATTGTAGTTACTGAGTTGAGTGTATTGATGCCGTAGCACACAGGTTAAATTTCTCCTTGCAAACTTATCTTCTGCAATTTAGAAAATTTCCCGTCTACATATTTGTGTGATCTTTGTAGGACTGGGAGGTCCGTTACCATCGAGACACTCCATTGACTCCCAGACAGGATGTGAATGCACCTGATCTTTACATACCAAGTAGGTTGCACATTGGGCAAGCACTTTTTTTTTTTTTTTTTACTAGCAGGGTGATTTTGGACTTGTTGAATGCATAATAATATTTTTTTCTTATTATTTTAGCCATGGCTTTCATTACCTACATTTTACTTGCTGGAATGGCTCTTGGTATTCAGAAAAGGTGGGTAATTATTCCTCATTTATTACTTTTTATGATTCACAATAGTGTATCAGAAAAGCTTATTTAAGAGTGTGTTGATCGTGTGCAGATTCAGCCCAGAGGTCCTTGGACTGTGTGCCAGCACTGCCCTCGTGTGGATCGTCATCGAGGTCCTGGTCCTGTTGCTGAGTTTGTATCTGCTGACGGTACACACCGACCTCTCGACGTTTGATCTTATCGCTTACAGCGGATACAAATATGTTGGGTAAACTGATATTTTTTATGTTTATCTTTTAAGTTAATGAATCAATTATCACTCAAAAGACTTTTTTAAATGTGATCTACCAATTATTATAATTAGGTGCTTAAAATATTAATGTATTAATATTTTCAAGACTTAAACTGTTATATTTTATTTTCAGCTCTTTTGTTGGTCCTCTCTTTATTTAATAATTGATACAGTGATGTTGAAAAAGTTTATATAAATAGTAGCAGAGAGACGTCTTAGCACAAACTCCGAGCAACATTAAAATGATAGCTTTTAACTTTTGGTGTGCAAGCTGTTGGGTGGGTGATATGCATTTCTTCAAGGAATGCCAGCTCTATTTAAAATTGTTGTCTGGTTAAGATTTATAGAGTGATTGTGTACGTGTGTGCGTTTTTTTATTTTCATTTAGAATGATCTTCACGGTGTTGTGCGGCTTGCTGTTTGGCAGTGATGGTTATTTTGTAGCCCTCGCCTGGTCCTCCTGCGCCGTTATGTTCTTTATTGTAAGTATTTTATCTTTTATTCACACCATTTACTACAATTATTGACCTGTAATACTGTGAGAGTAATATTTCTTAAAGTTTGCAAATGATAGTAGCTATTATTTATAAGACTTACTCAGGATTGTGTACACTAGTTGGTGAATTTTGTGAAAGAGTCTCCAGAAGTCTTGAAATGTTTGAGGGAGGTTCAATGTTTTTGAAAAGCTTGCATTCTTATCGCCTGAATTTAGAAGCTGTTTAAAACATCGGTGCCACAAAATTTCTTCCAACAAAGTCACAGATTTATTGCAGGCATCTCAAACTTGGGACATCTCAGTTGGTTTCAAGAGTGCTAGAGATGCATTTTGAAACAAACAAACAAAAAAACATATGAGGCTAATATCCATGTAAAAATAAACACATGGATGATAAATAATAATGATTGAAAATCTTGTCCAAATCTGTTTATTTTTATTACAAGAGTGTACTTCAGTACAATAAATCATAACTATGCTGCTTCCTTCACAGGTTCGATCTCTGAAAATGAAGATCCTCCCCTCACTCTCCCCGGACTCGATGGGAATGGGATCAAGTGCCAAACCCCAACTCCGCCTTTATATCACCGTGGCAACTGCAGTCTTTCAGCCCATCATTATTTACTGGTTAACGTCTCACTTGGTCAGGTGACTGAGGCATTCAACAATCTAAAGTCCAAAAAGGACTGGACCCAAAAAAAGTGGTGTTTTCTGAGAGTTTGTACACTCGCCGTCTTCTCTCAGTTTTCTCATAACGTTCGTGGGAAGTGTTGAGCTGCAGCACGTGTTTTCATGAAAAGGTTTTATTATTATAACCAAAAGGTGTGAAACTAAATGTTATTTTGTTTGTTGTGACTAAATTATAACTAATAAATGCTTTATTGCTGTCTTAAGCTTAAACGCCTAAAAAGGGCTTTTATTGACAGTTTTGCATATTCAGAACTGGTTCTGTGTAAAACAGTTTTCAATTATTGGATGTGTTTTGAAGTATTAACCCACAAAGTACACCCACAAGGACAGAAACCAACATTCAATTACACTCAAGATTCTAGTTTTGTTTTTGTGGAATGAAAGTGCTGCTGGGTCATCTCCCTGTCTGTTTTCGATCTGCATTTTACAGGATGTTTGACAAAGCATGACAATGTTTGAACTTTTGTAGGAAAAAAAAAAACATGTTTTCACTTTTTCCTATGTGTACTATTTCTGTATAGTTGCCTTTTAGTGACAATAAATTTTAAAGATGTATGTTATGATTTATCAAGTTACACATACATTAACTCAAAAGTACTTGTAAGTCAAACCCAATACATTTATTTTTTTAACCTGTGTGTGTGCATGACATATGTTACTATAGGTGTATTTAAAATCCAGCCCTCTATCAATTTTCCTATTGTTTCTATCCAGAGGTGCAGAAAGATGTTGCCTCTATTTCCAGCAGTCATTAGCAAAAGCCGACATGGAACCTGGACATATATTATCGCCGGTCTATCACAGTATTTAAAATTCAAATGCTGCAAATCTTGAAGTGCCTCTATCTCCTCCACCTGTTGTTACATATTAGCGAAATTCAGCTTAAAATGTCAATAAAACAATGTTACTTTTTTTTTCTCTTTTTTTTTTTTTTTGCTAAAAGTGCCGTCAAACATTTAAATAGGTTTAAGTTTAAATACATTTAGGTAATAAAATAATGTTTAAATAATAATTTTATTAACATTTTTGCATTCATCTTCTGCATACTTTGTGCTATTGTAGCTATTCATGTATTAAAACATTCAGCTCATTCGGGTAATAGAAATGCATTCTTTCTTCGGTTTCTTTGAAAATATGTTCTTTGAAAACAGCTTCAGTATTTTGCTCTAATTATTATATCTTGGTACTTTTAGTTTTCAGCTACTTTTCTGCTTATAGCCTTTTGCTACTTCTGCTGGTTTACTAGTTTTTCTACTTTTGATTTTTAGCTAGTGTTCTGCTTCTTTTGACTTTCCTAAATATTTTTTGTTCCATTTAGCTTTTAGTTAGTGTTCAGTTTTTGCTACTTACATTTTTTTTATTAATGTTTTTCCCCTTAGTTTTTAGGAAGCGTTTTAGTTAACATCCTGTTAGCTAGTTTTGTTTTTATTGGAGTTCTGAACCTTTTTAGCTTTTAGCTAGTATTCTGCTGCTTTTGGATTTTCTGGTGTTTTATTCTTGTTTAAGCTTGTATAGTGTTTTATTTTTTGCTATTCAGTAGCAAGCTGCATTTAGCATCTTTTTTTTTTAAGTTCTACTCTTTTTTTTTTTTTTTTGCCTGTTTTTTACCTTCATTTCAAAATTTCATTTCCAACTTTTTCAGCTTTACGTTTTCCCAGAAACTGATGTTCTTCTTTGTTTGATCATACATAGCTGAGACGTTTGTTTGTGTCGGGAGCGAGCCCGGGAACGCGCACCCTTCCGGAGCGTCCTTTTGGTTTCCATGGAAACCGAGGACCGCAACGAGCGCCGAGAGAGAGGTGTTCGACTGAGACTTTACTTTTTGAACGTCAGGATTTCACTTTTCCTTCTCTGCCAAGCCATTCCGGACATTTAAGTTAAGCTAGTTTCCTCTGGAGTTACCTTTTTGGGAAACCGGTGAGTATAAGTTAATCTAAAGCCGTCTGCTGTTAGCTGGTTACCTGTGAGGAGGGGAAGAAAGGCGGTTTATGAAACTTTATATTGTTCCGCCATTTTCCTGCTGTATTGTTTTGTAGAGCCATGTGGCAACTCGTTGAAACTTTGTGATTTTTTCCTTTAGCCGTGGTTTAACAAAAGCCTGCATTCGGTCTCACAGTCACTTTTAAAGTTTATATTTTACTAAATGGACTAACACCTGTTCACTGAACACATTCAAGCCAGGAGATGGAGAAATGTTGGACTTTGAACAGAAGAGATGCTCATCAGAGTGGAACGACTGGCAAACACTTGTCCTTAGGCTAAACGTTTGATGTTAAACTTGTTAAAGTTTAAATTTATTCTGCGTTAATCCACAAAATACATTTTTTTATCAAACTCCTTAAGAGTTTCTTCCTGGTCGTCTCATATTATTTTATGGGAACATCAATGTGTTGCTCACAATGTATTGAGTACTACATCCAGTGGCTCATGAAATATTTTGCTAACAGAGTGGATTCATTCCAATAAATAAAGGCAAAGTTTTAAAAACTACATTTTTTGTGTTTTGTAAGGTCGCATGCGCTTTAACCCTCAACAGCGAGAAACCGTAAAGGATATTTGTTTGACCTTCTTATACCACTGTTTCAAATAAATTGGCAATAAAACAAAAAAACAAAGAATTTGCTCCAACTGTGAATCTTTCCATTTTATATCTTTAAGGAGCGACACACCTGGATGAGCTCGACGTTTTCCTCCTGACAGAGATGGAGAACAGCTGTCAATCACCCTTCTCCTCACAACCCACTACTCTTGGAGGGTCCCTGCCATTCTCCTCCTCACCTCAGCAGACCTCCTCAAATGTCTCACTCCCTCTATCACCCATCTCCTTCCCCCCGTCCCCAGTCTCACTTTCTCCAGCCACAGCGGAGTCTCTCCACTCGTCCTCTCCCCTTTCACACTGGGCTGCATCTCATTGTCTCAGTGAAGGACAAAGCGTTGGGCAGGAAGGTACACCTGAGCAGAATGACCTGACCTGTCTCAGCTGGCTGCACCAGAGAGGCGACCTTCTTCCTCTGCCGCCTCTTGCCAAAATGACTTCACTGCCACAGCAGGAGCCCTGCACACCTGCACAGGTTCTTCGCCCTCCTGCGTCCTCCAAGCCTCCGTACTCCTTCAGCAGTTTGATTTTCATGGCAATAGAAGATTCTCCACACAAAAGGCTTCCAGTGAAGGAGATCTACAACTGGATTGTGAATAATTTCCCCTACTACAGGACAGCTACAGTGGGCTGGAGGAACTCTGTGAGACACAACCTGTCCCTGAGCAAGAGCTTCAGCCGCATTCAGAGGGACAAGAGCCAGGTGGGCACACAACGTGTGTTTTTCCACACAATGTGTGTAAATAATAGCACAGAATCACCACCAATAAGTTATCCATAACACAATAAATCCAGATGATTTGTATTCAGAAGGCCTCAGCTATTATCTGCTTTTCATGTTTCAGGTCAGTTTTTCTGACGTGTCAGTGTTGTTTCATATAGTAACAGGTGAATTTGTGTGTTTGTTGCAGTCAGTGGGGAAGGGGTCGCTGTGGTGTGTGTGTCCAGAGTATCGACCGGCACTCCTGGAGGTGCTGAGAAAGACTCACAGTTATCACAGCGCCAACAGTAATCTGATCGACAAGCCTGCACTGTGAGTAAAGTAACATATTAACGCTGCATCAAAATATATCAGCCATTTTTATTGTCCGTAGTTTGAACGAGTTAAATAAATGTTTATTTAAACTGGGAATATATTAGAGTTGAGCCCACGTTTAACACCCAGCCCATGGACACAGATTCAAACATGAAATATCTGAATTCATTCAAGTAAAACTAAAATTAGGTTTGATCATTTAATTTAAAAGCAGCTAAGGAAAATAAAGCAACATCTGGATATGAAGTAATAATAATAATACAGGTAGTCCCCAGCTTACGAACGAGTTCCGTTCCTGCACACCGTTCGTAACACGAAGATAACGTAAGTCGGAACGTATGCGTGGCGTTCGTAAAACCGGATTTTCGCCGTAAGTCGGAAAATGTATGCTAACGCTGCGCCGCACACCCGTTTATCGACGTGAGACGGAACAAGCGTACATACTGGTCCATAAACAAGCACAGAACTTTCAGTTAGCTAACACCAGACATTCATCTATAAACACATACCTGTACAGTATTTACTGTTCAGCAGAGCTCGCTCATAAAGTCGAGGCCGTCGTTTTGATCTTCAAATTGCATTGAATGCAACACTAAATTTTACAAAATAGGAGAAATAAAACAAAACATTTTAATGTTCCAAATACATTTAATTTTAACAGAAAATTGCTGCAAAAGAACATTTTAAGTGCAATTTGTCATCAAGCTTGGCTCAAGTAAAAAAAAAGTATTAAAACAATAATTGACATTAAAAAAAGCTTGTCATCCAAAAGTCAAGTAAATATTTTAAGGTTTTTGCACAACATGCAGCATTTCAATTAAATGTTAAATATTTTAAATCAGAGCTTAAAATCTACCAAATTCTTTAAGTCTGATTAGATTTGAGTGGAAATCGTGCTCTTGTAGTTCATTTCAAGGCCTGCTCACATTGTTGCCTTAGATTTTAGACTTAATAATGAACATGTTGCTCCTGTGCTGGCTGCACAAGCCATATCACAGCAAAGGTTTTCTGACTTTCAAAAAAAGGAACACAAGAGAAAGCAACAAAAACCTAACTGGCCTCCCAGGAGGTGCACCTTTTAGAGGACACTCCACATGAGTCATGTTTAAAGGTATGATTCATTTGTATTAGACGGAAGTGGTGTAAAGCAGAAGGAAATAAAAACTAAAGCAAAAGTAGTCTTTCACCTTAGTTGCTATTGGCATTTTTGATTTTATACATTTCCTGTGTGGCTTGTATTCATATATTTCTGCTTGGATAGAGCTAGACAGCCAGGGGAGGTTTATTTATTTATTTATTTATTGTGGAAACAAATGTGTTCATTCTTATACAGTAAACATTCTGCTGCAGTTCCATTTTTTTTTTGTGGACATGCTCCAATTCGCCATGTGGAAAATAAAACACACTCCGCAAAACTTTAACGGTTTGATACAGACTGTGTTATGTGCCTAAAATAGGTTGAACGACTAACAACAGATGAAAAACGATCACGCCCACTATAATCTCCTGAAGAAAATGAGCGACAGTGTGGAGGACCACACACACATAAATGTAGAAAACTAAACGCTCAGGCCCACCAAGACTGAAATGTCAACAGTTCTGCTGGTTATCTAAGAGCTAAAAGTTCTGGGCCAACAGAATGCTAATGGTCTTTAAATTCAAACACATAAAGGACTCAACCCGAGTAATGTGCTCCTGGAAATTGGCCTCTGATACTTTACATTCTTTGTCATTAAATGGAGATCAAGCAGAAAATCAGCACTAAATCGGATGTCTTCATGGACATTCAGGCTCATTTTTTTTATTTCTGGGAGCTGCACCTCCGTTGCGAGTGGGCTTTGTTCATCTCGGTCAAAGGTGGGCAAATGAACGCTAGGGACCGCTAATGCGCTAATCCGCTTACAGCGGACCTAACGTTTTTGTCAGCGTAACAGCGGAGTGA
>JARVJN010001240.1:15966118-15976645 GCA_031763805.1 Argolebias nigripinnis
TAAATCAACCTTTTATTAGTAAAACTGTAGCTCTGATTGTTAAATTTATTTTCTCATTTGGACTTTGATTGTTGAGATTTGAATATTTGAGGGCAAAACCAAATAAATAATAAAGACCTATGAGCAATATGTGAGCCAGTGATTCTCTCTGTCAATGTCTAACTCCTAAAAAAAAAGCTGCTGACGAGCTCGATTTTGCTGCTTTTCATGACTCAGCGTTGATTTTTGTGTTAAGAAAATAGGAAAACCAGACCATGTCTGTCAGATGACTGTATTTAGATGAAAACGTGGGCAAAATGAAAAGGACACATCCTGTTTTAGCCCCCTAGAATTTTTAGAGCACAGTAGGTTTTATTATATATGGTTACATTTGGCATTCTGCTCTTAATTCACTTGACAGTGTAAATAAATTAATGGCAAACTCTTGTCAGTTTGTCTCAAAATGTACAAAACTGTCTTATAACAGGTTTATAAATAGGTTTTCCTCATTTTAAAAGGTTTACCACGTTAAATAATGACGTCAGAAATTGTAACCTGTTTAAATGTAGCAATAAAACTACCTCAGAGGGGTTTTTGTTTACTACATCATCCAGATGTGGTGTTTTTATAGTTTAAATGTGAATAAATGAGTAGCAAAAATAAACTGTTTAACTGTTAATCTATCGGTTATAAAACACTCAGTATAAACGTTTCTGCAGTGTACAGATGGTTCTGTTAATTTTACTGCCTATTATTAGTTAGACTCATGGATTTTACATTTCTGTAATAGTTTTTTTATTTTTATTTTGTGCCCTTTCCTTCCAGCTGTTCACAGAGTATGGTCGTCTCGCCATGGATGAGATCTTTCAGAAGCCTTTTCAGGTACAAGAACCCCATTGTCTGATATTTGTCACTTATCTTAAACTGATATAAGTTTATTTCAATGATTTCCTTCTTTGTTTAACACCGAGACTTTTTCTCATCCCGCAGTCCTTGATGTTTTTAGTCCGGGACTGGAGCTTTCCCTACGAATACGCCTACGGGTTTAAAGGTGGGAATGCTTTCCTGGAAAAACGGTTACAGGTTTGTCTTTTGACTTGACCAAATATAACAAATACACCACAGTTACAAATGCATGTAGCTGATGTGAAAGACTGACTTGAATGGGGTTTTGTGGTTAAAGGTGAAAGAAGCTCAGCATCAAGAGCTGCAGACAGTGAGGGAACACATCCGTTCTTGCTTCACCAAGATCTCCTGCTTCTTGCTGCCTCATCCTGGGTTGAAGGTTGCCACCAGTCCTTTTTTTAAAGGACAACTTCATGGTAAGACTTTTATTTTATTTTTTTTAGGTTTAAGTCATTAAAGGATCCCATTCAGCACAACGCTAATCGCTAACTGAGTTTTGGTGTCTTGTCAGACGTGGCTCCAGAATTCAAAGAGCAGCTGGAGAGCTTGATTCCTAAACTGCTGCATCCCAACTACCTGGCCGAGAAAGAAATAAACGGAAACAAAGTCACATGCAGAGGCTTGCTCGAGTTCTTTAAGGTAAAATCTACTTCCTCTTAGTGCCTCTGCTGAACCTAAAACAGCTGGTCACAACTTTTCTTTTTGCTTCCAGGCCTACATTAAAATTTACCAAGGACAAGATTTGCCAGAGCCAAAGACTATGCTCATGGTATGTGCCGAATTGTTACATGCTTCATTAGGAAAATATTGTTTTACATGTGATATAATCAAGATGTATGGCTTTGATTCACCAGGCTACAGCCGAGGCCAACAACCTGGCAGCTGTGGCAACAGCTAAAGATCAATACAACAAGCATATGGAGAAGGTGAGTTTGTTCAATCACAACAACCTCACGTGTGTCTCTGTGCCGTATATGCTAATCCTTTATCAGCTGTTTGAAGCAAACGTGTAGTGTATTTGTGTCAAAAAGAAATGGCCGATATAACTCTCAGCTGCTCTGTCTTTTTGTATCCTCCTCTTTAGATTTGTGGAGGAGACCTGCCTTATATGGATCCCAGCTCGCTGGAGGAGAAACATAATTTTTTCTACAGAGAAGCTATCCACACGTTTGCGTCCACCAAGAAAATGGGCGGACACGAGTTTTGTGACCGATACAAGCGGCAGCTAGAGCAGGAGCTGGAGGAGATGTGGCTGTCTTTTGGCAAACAGAATGAGGTGTGGCTCGTTTGCTTTTAGCTGTTTTTGTTTAGAATTTGTGGAACTCATGGTCACATCTGTT
This sequence comes from Argolebias nigripinnis, assembly GCA_031763805.1. Taxonomy (NCBI): domain Eukaryota; kingdom Metazoa; phylum Chordata; class Actinopteri; order Cyprinodontiformes; family Rivulidae; genus Argolebias; species Argolebias nigripinnis. The sequence goes on from JARVJN010001240.1 coordinate 15,968,344, forward strand.
AATCATCTGTTTCTCCCCCTCTTTTTTTTTTTTTTTGAAAGGCTAAAAACCTCTTCAGCGCCTTCCGAACCCCCGCCGTGCTCTTTGTGCTGATCTGCTTCCTCTACATTCTGTCTGGCTTGTTGTTTTTTATCGGCCTGTCCACCTTCGCCATGGTGAGCGACTGCTCTCTGGGCTTGGTCATGGTGGCAATGCTAGCATGGGCCTTCATCCGCTACACTGGTCGGTACCAGCATGTGGGCGGGACCATCGACCAGGCCGCAGGTGTCGTCCTGGAACAGGTGAGACGAAAGAAAAAACAGTTTTTGTTTAAGCCTAAACACATTATGAACATTTGTTTCAAACTGATGCACTTGTTGTTGCCACTAGAGGGAGCCGTTGATGAGGGACATAATGAGATGCACCAATATTTTATTTTATTTAACCTTTATTTCACCAAGAAAATCTCATTGAGATTAAAAATCTATTTTTTAATATTAGATATTAGAGTTACCATACCATTTTATTTATAGAGCACTTTAAATAGCGACAAGGCCAACCAAAGTGCTGAGTTACGGTAAGCATAATATTTTGGTAGGCTGTTTTTGTAAAGAAAATTACATCATTAGAGCTTTTTTCTGTCAGGACCTTTTAAAAATGTACACAATTTGAGTATATTAGGATTTAAATTTGATATATTTTACAACAGGTCTCGTTTGTAAATTAGTCCTCGTGGCTCAGTGACGACTAACTTGTATAAATAAAGGTTGAATGAACAGGTTATCTTATCTCTTAACTACTTAGATCATGGTAAATATTGCTGAAGGTTCTCCTTTCTCTTTATGGTGTCATTTCAAGAGCAGTTTTCTGTGTATTGTTTCAGTCCCTTTTGGGTAAATTCTAGTTTTTGAAATAAATGCAACTGCAGCTAAGAAAATTAACACTTTCTGCTAAATGTGGTGAGAATGCTAAATGATTTAGCTGAAATTTACTGTGGGGAAAAATAGAAAGCCATTTGAATAATAATTGAATGTTCAATGTTAGTTAAAACTTTTTAAAGAAGAGACGCAAGAGCTGGATAGACAGAAAATACAGAAAGATGGAAAAAGCATAACACTTAAAAAAATATAAAAAGCAAAAGTAACACATAAGGGGACAAATCCATAAGGAGCTAAAAGAAAGAAAAGGGATCATGAACACAAATAAAGCAAATGTGCTGAAGTAGATTTTGGGCACCAAGTTGGATTATTAATGATTTTAATGCATTTCTATAAGAAACCAAAATGTAAGTATCATATTTTCCGTTGTACCCGTGTCACCACCCTATAAGTTGCATCAGTCCAAATATGTCTAATAAAATGGAAAAATCCATAAATATGTTGCTTCGCCGTATAAGTTGCATCTATTATGCGTCACCGCTGACACGTCGCGTTTGTTACATGTCACCGTTGACAACCCAGAAATGTGGGCCGGTGTTGTGCCAAAAATCAGTTGGCTGCCAAATGGCAGCTGCGAGAGCGTGCACGGGATGGCTTTAACAAGAAGTTAACTAGATTAACACTTAAAAACAATTGTTTGTTTGCTCGAAACTACCGTACATTAAAGGTGTGTCTCAGTCTAACTGTGACAAGCCGATTGTGTCATTAATTGCCACTTTTACCTATTACATGACATAACAGCATGCTATACCACTCTGGTGCCATCTGGCGACTGAAAAATGTCAGTGTTCAATATTTTCTGTGGGAATAAATAAAAACGGTCATATCTCAGCCAAAAATTGGTTTATGCAAATGGGGGGAAATCCATAAATACGTCGCTTCGGTGTAAGTTGCAGGGTATGCAAATTATGCACACAAAAAAAACCTGCCACTTACACAGCGAAAAATACGGTAAAGTTAAATGTTTTAAAAAGTACAAAAGTTACAAAAATCAAAATGTATAGCTGTAATGTCCTGAACGAGCTGAACGTTTTGATGCCTGAATGGCAGACTCAGCGGTCACACAAATAATTTAACATGTTGATTAAATAAAACTACAAAATGAATAAATGATGAGTGAGTATAAACAAGGACATATTGTAAAGTGAAAGTACCAACAGTGAGTCTAAAAATGTCTTCAGAAGCCAAGATTTCAGTCTCAGTTTGTTTTCTGTTCTTTGTTGTAAAGGTAAAAAATAAAATCTGTGAAGTTGGTGAATATTGTGTAATTTTCTTCAGTCAGCATGCGCTCAATTTAACCGTCTCCTCTTCTGTTTTCAGGCCACCGTGGTGTTAAATAAGTCAAGAGGCACAGACGTCAATCACCAGAAGAAATCCAGCTAAAGGACCTCTGAACCCTCACAATCTCCCAATTGAAAGCGAATTCCACACAACACAAGCACACGTTCTGAAGCCTTATCATCCACATGGACTCTGGGTCACAACACGGGGTCGGTTCACCAGCATCTCTGTCCTGCAGATCACTCAGCCTGGTAAAGTCCAGGCTCAAAGGCAGCCACTTCAACACCCTCTGATCGGTCTTATTTCCATTAAACACTGCCGTTATTTAACAAGTTTACAAGCTGAACTTAACAGACAAGTCTCTGTTTACCTTTAAACATCATAACAATCCAGTTTTTATTACCTGCAGCATCTCACCAGGCTGAGACATTGGTAGTTCTGAGCTTCTGCGGTTTACCTTTCAGAGATACTTCATAATCCAGTTTATTCATTTAAATGTCTTTCTACAGCTCTGGTTTTTACTCTCCACCTTAAAACATTCCATTATTTTTGTATATTTGCTTTAAAATAGTAAAAAAAAAACAACAACTAGCATTTCTTGTAGGGTGGACATTCTTTTGGAGGAAGAAATTAAATGAACTTTCTATGCATAGTAATGCTGCAGTTATAAAATGCTGCATGTACTTTCTATAGTTTTCCATTCGCTCCTTGATGGAACAATATTATACCTTCTTAGTGCTAAATAATAGACACAAAGCTAGAGAATGCATTTTATTGTGAAATATATTCTGTAAAAAAAAGCTTTGAGCTCTTTCAGAAAGGCTATTTTATGACATAAAGATCAGTCAACCAAAGAGTTAGCTTTAAATGTTTAAATTATACTCTTTACTCCATTAGATGCATGTGTAAGAGAATATTAGCAAAAATACACACTAGGGAGTAAACAAACACTTAATCTTGAAATTTTAAAAAGACACTGATGTCAGCGAGAAAACACTTACCGGTAATTCCCATGCAACGAACACACACCGATGTTCAAACAGACCAAAAACAAAACTTAAGGAACCAGCAGTGACGACTGTAGCTGTCCCTTGTGATTGTTAAACGTGTGTAAAAAAATAAAATAAAATAAAAATGGACCAGACAGGGTAAAAAAATAATGCTAATGTAGTCATTTAACTTGTGCGCTCATCTCAAAATATTAACATCCAGTGTTACATGAGCAAACTATCAGTGCTACTCAGATGCAGCACTGATTTTTCACTGTTACGAAAAGCTTATATTGCTGCTCAGTGGCTGCAAGTTAATAAGATATCAAATATACAAAACAAAGCTTTCATTCCAGATTTTATTCCAAATATCTTACATATGAAGGTTGCACAGCACATCAGAAAAAGTAAAAATGCTCAAATTTAGCCATATTTTCCTGTTGTGTTCAGTAAATGTAGCTTTCTGTTTTTGGGGCCAAGCAGAGCGTCTTGGTTCAGCTCGGAATAAATTTGTTTGTGGATTAAAGCGCCGTGCTTATTTGCAACAATTTCCCCCGCATCTCTGAATGTGATAATGCGTTTTAAAGTCATTCTTTGTTTGGAGAAGTGACATGGGAAATGTTTTTAAAATAGCCACAGTTTAATTTGAAAAGAAGAGACGTGTGCTCCTTGTGGTGTAATATCGCCTCAATGTGTGCACTTTAACAACCGGTCATTTATGGCACCCCTACAGACAATGAAAACTACTGAAAAAAGCTTATAAACACAACATTATAGTATATAGTAAACTAGATATGCAAGTCTTAAGAATCCAGGGTAAAAAGTGACTAAAAGCATGAAAGAATCATATTTTTTACCACCATGCTGCACTTTTGTATGTCTGTCCTTTCCCAGCAGAGCAGGAGACCAGAATGTCTTACGAGCAGTTACTTTTGCACTTCTCCTTGGTGCTTTTTGCTCACAGCTTGTTCCAAACGTTTAAAAATAAATGCATGCATTATTGTAATAACCAGTGTAATCATCTCTTGCAGTGGTTCAATGGCCTCGATGTGACAAAATGCTGTTTTTTTTTTAAATAAAGAATAAACAGAGCTTGACACAGTTACTGTACGGCACCAGTCTGTTTTTAATTTGTATTTTTTTTTTTACTTATTTTTTATGTAGTTATTTAAAATTGTCAATTTCACCATCACAAAACCAAGTCGGTATCAGAAAGTTAAAACCCAAGTAAATTTAAGTGACTGGCGTATACGTCTCATTGCAATTGATTATGTCTTAAAGATTGTTTCAAAATTCTGTCTGTGTTCACGTTTTGTGACTTCATTTTTGTATTAATTGTTGGTCATAAACTTTTGGGACAAGACTTTTGAGCCTGAGACCCGTGTGACCCCCTTTGGTCATGAATACGACCCGTTTGATTTTCTGCTTAAGTAAAATGTATAACTTGAAGAATAATGTAGCTTTCAGTCACCTGAACATCTTACACTGTCAGCAAATGTTTTAAATATGAGTTCACTGTGGCAAGCTGTGTCATCTAATATTGTATTTGGACAACATCTTCAAAGCAGATACTCAAATTCAAGCCTTCCTTGGCAAACAAAATGAACATTTGCATTATCCAGAAAATACTGGTCTGTAGTTAACATTTAATATATCTGAAACGTTATTCTTCCAAGGACGGTTTGCCAATTGTTTCATTTTTTTATGTATTTGAGTTCTATCTCCACTTTTGTATCTTCTTATTATAGTTTGTTCTAGAATTGCGCCGCTTGGGATGGCTACATGGAGCAACTCTGTCACATTCATTCAGAGTTATTTATTTTGAAAACTTTAATACCCAGTACCTTTTTTTCTGGATGTAAATCACTTCTTTTAGATGATTTATTACTCAGGTATCAGATGCTGTGCAGCTGGAAGGATTTTTACTGAAACCTTTTTACTTTGGGGGCATTTGTTATGATGTGTAACCATGGCAACAGGGTGTTTAACAACCAGGAGCAAAAAGGCAAAAGAAGAAGCTGAAGCAGTGGATTAGCAGACATGATCCATTTTTCTCCTCTAGCTACAGTAGAGCTGGGAAATCCCTTCCTATAATGTTTGGCAGCATTGTGAAGTTCCTGGGCTGGCATCCCATGTTATCACTCCAGACCAAGTTTTCAAGCAATACTAGCCACCATGCTAGGTGATAAACCACTAAAATCCAACAAACTGCATATCATTTTGAATCTTCTGAGAGGGAGGATTTGATGATAATTTCTTGAATGTTAGAAAAATTCCTCCTATAGTGACTTTACCAGAACAGGTCACATTTATTGGGTAGAAAACACAACTCAGTATGTTAGATCAACCCTGTAGACATAAATTAATCCAGGGTTGAGTTGGATCAAATTTGATCCAGCTCTGTTTTAGAACAGAATTTAAAGTGGGTTGTTTTTGTGTGAAAAGTGTGTTTATAGATTACAACGGTCTGCCATACATTGGTTTGTTGCATCACTTTACCCTGGTCAGGTGTGTGTTTAAATATCGTGTTTCGTCATCCTTGTCCCTCATCTTCCTCCCATCTCTGCCCTGGCTGTCCCACTTCTCTCCCCCACAAAGTGACGCTGTCTGAGCAGAAAAATCTTGCAACAGTCGCGTCCCCTCGTTTCCTTATATGGTGATGAGCGTCCTGGTCCGACCCCCATCGCGCCGGGAGCGAGGAGGCGCGTGCACTGACCGCTGGTTCACTTCCATATTTGGAAGTGAGCTCAACAAAAAACGGGATGAAGGGGGAGGAGAAAGGAGGCATGGACGGTGGAGGATTTCCTCCCTTTCTTTTAAAAAGGGACTCTTAGCAATTTGGGGCAATTTAACAACGTGTGCCATCTGGAATTAATAGATTTTAAATCGTACAAATATGTGTTTAAGGTTTAATTTAGTGGCAGGGATTCACGCTTATCTTCGTGGCCCAAGTAAAAAAAAAAGTACTAAGATAATAAAAGAAAGAGCTTAAGAATATATTAAGATCATTAACAGTGAATTAACGTTTTGTTTATAATTTTGTTTTATTTGAGTCTCGATTAAAAATAATAAAACTCAGGCAAATTTACGGCCCACCCTCACGATTTGGGACCATGGGTGAGTGGGGGGGTTGTTAGCTTCTTGTTAGCTTCACTCAGCTAAAGTCTGTTAGCTGGATGGAAAGCTACACAAATGATGGTTTTAATGACACAAACGAAGCACTATTATAAGAGCCGACCAGTTTTGTTTGTTTTGGAGCAAGATGGAGGGATGGTGACCTCTGGATGACCCTAAAAAAGTACTATTAATATCTCATAAACCGAAGCAGCACAAACGAACATTTTAACGGCACAAACGTACCATTCCTTGTATTTACTGGAATTTTTGACGTGGGTGGTGGGAGCTGTGTCAGCTTCACAGCCAATCGGGGAAAAAAAAGCAGCAGTACAGTAGCGGACGCGCGCGCGCTCCGCCTCGCTTGCCAAGTCCGCGGGTTGCGGTGTATTGGGCTTGATTGCCTGTTGTTGTCGTCACTCGGCAGGTCTCTCGGTCTCTCTGGTAAATGAGTCCCAGAGGCTTAATGTTTTTAACCGGATGGAAAATGACAATAAACCAGCTGTATAAATATGCAAAATATATTTTTTAGAGTGGATATGTTCTTCAAAGTGTTTAGCATAATTTTGCTGTTTATATGTAATGCCATAAAAACGGCGTCTGTGTTGGTTGCCAGTTGGGCTTGTTTTGGGCGTGTTTGCCGGAGCTGGCCCGCTTGTTTCTGTCACGAGATCTGGCAACACTGCGCTTCCTCGGGCGCGCTCCCGTAGAGCGCGAGCAGCAGAACCGTCAACTCGTCCTCCGTTCATTCAATTCCTCCCAGACGTTGAACTGTTCAGAGCTCCAACAATGGTAGGTTTAATGGATTTTACAGCACGTTTTTATCGAACTACCCCCGTTTTATCATTAAATCCTCGACGTGTAGAGCTTATTCAAGTCGTTTATTTTCATTTCTGTTAAAACATCAAAGCAAGCTGGATGGAATGCCGCGGGAGGAGCCACGGCTAAACTCCGAGGCTAGCCGCAGCGAATGGCGCTGCTGGCGGGGAAGCTAGGCAGCTAACAACACCCGTTACATGGCGCACAGTGTAGTCGTTTTATGGAAATATAGCGTACAGTCGACAACGCCGTGCTGTGTGTTTCCTACAAGTTTGTGAAAAGAGGAGATGCACCAGAATCAGTCAAAACAACAGGCGCCATTTCGTGTGTTCGTGTCGGGGGAGGACAAACGGCCACTCCGCTTCTCGTCTCGGGGGCTCTGGTTGCCATGACGCCGCTCCTGCGGTTCCACCGCGTCGTCGTGTTTCTGATTTCACCTCCGTGGTATGGGAGCACGTCGCCGGCAGCAGGTGGAAGGAAACAGCGCAATGACTCCCCCTTTTCTTTTTTCTTCTTTTCTTTTCTTTTCTTTTCTTTTCTTTTTTTTTTTTTTTTTACGACTGGAGCTAGCGGAGCTTTGCTGCTCCCATCTCCTTTGTCTGCTGCCTGGCTTCCTTCGTGCACTCTGCGGATCAGCTCGATTAAAAAATAAAATAAAAACGTTTGGACTTTATAATAAATGAGCAGATTCTCATATAAACCAAACTAAACGCGTGATTTGACGGACGGTTTCATTTTGTTATTATTTTTTTACACCAAGTGACTCGAATGAACCGGATTTTCCAGCTCTGCTGCATTCACGACCCCACCCTGAATTTGGTGCAAAGGACACTGTTCTGTGTCGTGTGACGACGACGACATCTAAACCAGTTTTATAGGAATATACATTTTGTGGTGCAGCAATGAGTAAACAAACATTAGCAGCATTATGTAATTGCGGTTTGGCAGCTTTGGGTGAATTGCTGCTGCGCATTTTGTTAATCTATTTGCGCATTAATTATGCGCAGTAGGGCTGAATAATTAATTGTATTTGCAATAATATCGCAATATGATAAAATGAGATTTTCTAATCGCGACGGCTGCATTTTGACTGGTCACGTGACACAAATCTTTATCAACACTTAAAAAAAACCAGACATTTACGATGGTTGCATTTTTATATCTTAATTTTTTATATTTATT
>JARVJN010001240.1:16047614-16059655 GCA_031763805.1 Argolebias nigripinnis
CAGGTCGCTTTCGTAAATGAGCCTTCGAGGCTCAATGAGATTTACCTGACTAAATAAAGGTTGAATGAATGAAAAATAGTTTGGTACACCAATGAGATAATCTCTCCAGACCTTGTTGAACTCCTGTGCATATTTTCTATTGCAAATAAAGTTGACTCTGACTTAAAGATCATAAAATGTAATAAATAAAAAGAACTAATCTTTAAGAGCCACTAAAAAACATTTACATATATTTCAACTATTGAGATTCGATACACAGAACTGGATTGGAAAACTCTTACAGTCATTGTTAAAAACATTTCGCTGTGTAATTATTTTGTCGAATAATGGAAGAAACTCACTACATTGAAACCATATCCAATTAGAAATATCTCATACTCCAAATAATCCCTCTGTGGATTAAACCAATCCTTGTTTGGATCTTTGTAACACTGGGGAGGATTTCAGAAGACGTTTGAGGTACATTTCTCAACTAACACGTTGACCAATTTCACGAGTAGAGCTCATCATCCTGTGGCGACAGCAGCAGGAAACTGTGGGATGAAGACAAATGCAGCAGGTAATGACTAAGGGGTATTTTTAGAAGGATAACGATGAAAAGAGCCAAACAAGCCAATTACAGCACGGTAAAAACAAACCACCTCGTGTGTGGAAACATGAGGGCTTTCCTGATAAAATGTGGTGACGTGAATGTTTTCCACAGCTTTTGTTCTTCTTCCAGAAATATAACTGACTAATCAGAGATATCTACAACACTGTCACGGTTTGTAGAGACAGGAGCCAGGAACTGATGAGTTATCTCGCAGAACTAAGACTTTATTTAAGAAAACAAAAGGCTGACGTTGCAGCAACAACTTACCAAGAGACAACTGCAGGAGGGAGCACACTACAGAGAAGAATGGGACTTGGCATAAGCCCACAAAGTGCCAGACAGCAGGTGAAGAGAAATCTGAATCACTACATGGACCGAGGCTGATGAGTGAAGTGGAAACACCTGGGGACAGGTGAGAGTGGGCAGAGATACTAGAAAAAAATGAAATAGTGATAACTTCAGTGTCATAATGAACCTTGAAGGTTGAACACTGTGGAAAACTAGCTACAGAAGGTCCCATTCAGGTAATGATACACCAGACATGGCTCAGTTACAAAAGTGTAATATTAAGGTTGAATACAGTACTTTACAACCTGAGACTTTTAAATCAGACATGTCTCTATATGAGGGGTTTCTAAAAGGACCTAGTTAGTATAGGGTGTTGAAGTCAACCGGCTTCTTTGATGCTGTTGACAGGGAGGCACAGCAGAGGAGGTAGTGACATAACCTGAACAGTCAACATATGTAAAGGTAACCTTGTGTACTGTCGAGATGGCAGGCAGCCTCTTGTACTGGCCTGGGGATGGAAGATGTTCACCACTCGTAGAGGTCCACATAATCATAGCTGAGTTAGAGTCCATCGTTGCTGCACGTGTCCAGCTCGTCTGGTGGTCTATCAACAACCAGACGCAGCTTTGCCGCCACAGCCCAGAACTGTTTTGTGAAAGAGGCCTTAGTCTTGAGGTCAGAACAAGCGTTCAATACAAAAACAACTGGAGTCCAGTTGTTTTTGTATTGAACGCTTGTTCTGATTTTATCATGTCCTGGATGACTGAGAATCTTCACCAGCATTAGTCTTGAGGTCTAACTGTTGTACAGTGTCTCTAATTGGAACAGAAAGACAGTTTGTCTTGTTTCAGTTTTCATGTCAATGAAATGACAATGATCTGTCCTGGTGTCCCTGTGATGGATTGGAGACGTGTCGAATTGTCTCTGTGATAGACTGGAGACCTGTCCTTGTGTCCCTGTGATGGATTGGAGACCTGTCCAGGGTGTCCTCCACCTCTCGCACAGGGACTGCTGGACATGGGCACCAGTTTTCAACCTTTATTTCTACAGGTTAGTCCCATTGAGCCTCAGAGACTCATTTACAAGAGAGACCTGAAAGGGACCAGTGACCCCCGCGACCAGACAGGAAGAAGTGGGTAAATATAATGGATGGATGGACGAATGGATAGGTGGATGACCGGATGGATGGATGGACGAATGGATGGATGGCTAGGTGGATGGTCCGCGGACATGATCTATCTTTTGAAGCTAGCTTTAGCTGACGTTTAAAGACTTTTGATGTGGCTCTGTGGTTTACTCCCTGAGGTCAATGCTTGGTTGAAATCAATGGTCACCTCTAAGTTCTAGTTTCTCGGCACCTCCTTGAAGCCTTGGCTCAAAGACCATAGCAACTTTTGTACAAAGTGTTTACGGCAGAATAAATGAGTGTGAGGAGGAAAGTGTGGCCTGCTGTCTGGATGAACCAAAGGTTCAACGTTCGACACCTGGAACTGACGTTTCCCTGAGATCACAGGACGTCTCAGGACTTTGTTGGTCAAGTTCACCACATGTTGAGTGTGTTGGACGCCCCCTCACTGGTCACCACCCAACAAGGCGAGACAACAAAGCTGATGATGCTGCGATGACTGAAAGTGAAGAGCGACCAGACGAAACCGACTCGCGGTGTCAGACGGACTGATCCGGACCAGTCAGACCTCAGACGGAGACGAGAGTCCGATTTTCCTCGAGCATGGCCGACTGGGTTTGATTAGCAGAGAGAGAGGAGGAGGAGGGCGGAAGAAGGCAAAGTGAGTCACTGAAAACTGGAGGAGACTGAAGGAGAGAGAGATGGAGGGAGGAGAGAGGGGAGGGAGGAAGTCCAGCCCACTAAAAGTCATTGAAGTGGTGAGGGAGGGAGCAGCGGAGGTAAAGAGAGGAACTCCCCTCGTCTGGGAGAACTTATTCCAACACACACTGTGAGAACACACACTCCGCTGCTGACTTCACCCCGGGAACAAAGATCTTCCTGCAGCTTCATCCATTCATCCTCCACCAGAGTTTTTCCCTCCTTGTTCTATCGGGTTTTTTATCTCCTGTTCTCCTTCTTCTTCTTACTTTCTTTCTTTCGTGTGACGCCTCCACATTTTGCAGCCATCTGTCCCTGACAAAAAGAAGAGGATTACTCATTTTCTCCCTTGCCATTGAGTTTTTCTTTTTTCTTCTCGTGTCGTCCTCTCTCTCTCTCGTGGTTAGTTCTTCCCTCGTTTTGCAGGTGGACTGTGAGCAGAGCTGAACTTTGCAACTTCTGAGACAGAGAGACGGAGGAGAGAGAGAACTCTGTTCTTTCTTCAGCCTGGACTGAGTTTTCTTTCAGAAACCGGACTTTCTTCTCGGACAGCATCTCTGACCCACCTCTCAGGTGTCTCCACCTCTCAGGTGTCTCCTGTGGTCATGTCTGTGGTGTCTGTCCTCAGCTGGGCCGTCCTGGTCCTGCTCCAGGTTCTCAGCTGCAGCTCTTCTTCAGACCCAGGGTCCACGCTCCAGCCTCTCACGCTGACGGTCCACTCTCCGGACGCCGCCGCCAGCTGCCCGTCCTGCGCCCTGGCCCGGATCCGGAGGAGCGAGGGGTTGGTGGAGGAGGCGCTGGAGGAGGAGAAGGCAGCGCAGCAGGACGTGGTGGAGGCGGTGAAGAGGCACATCCTCAACATGCTGCACCTGCAGGCCCGGCCCAACATCACCCGGCCGGTGCCCCGCGCCGCCCTCCTCAATGCCCTGCGCAAGCTCCACGTGGGGCGAGTGGCGGAGGACGGCAGCGTGCACATCGAAGGGGAGGAGGAGGCGAGAGGGAGGGGAGGCCAGGGAGGAGGAGGGGGAGGAGCAACGGCAGCGGGAGCCCGTGCCGGAGACGGCGACGACGTTCAGGAGACGACGGAGATCATCACCTTCGCCGAGGCTGGTGAGTGCACGAGGAAGGTGTGTGTCTGTGTGTGTCTGTGTGTATGTGTGTATGTGTGTATGTGTGTCTGTGTGTGTGTGTGTCTCTGTCTGTGTGTGTGTGTCTGTGTCCTTGTTTATGCTACTTTGTGAGGCCCATTTTTCTGAGTTATACCTAATTGTGAGGACCAACTGGTTCTTATGGGGCCCAAAGCCCGGGCCCCGTAAGAAGAAGTCCCGTTGGTGGTTAGGGGTTAGGGTTAGGGTAAAGGTTAGGGTTAGGGTTAAGGTCAGGGTTAGGCTATAGAAATGAATGAAAAATGAATGGAAGTCAATGCAATGGCCCCATAAAGATAGAAAAACAAACCTGTGTGTGTGTGTGCATGTTTGTGTGTGTCCACCTGCTTAATTCCACCTGCACACTCAGCTGAGCACACAGACAGCCCCCCCCACACACACACAAACACAGACACACACAGACACCTCTGTAATAGCCTCCTGCAAAGACGACCTCATTATCTACTTAATGTCAGAGAGGCTTTGTGTGTGTGTCTGTGTGTGTGTCTGTGTGTGTGTTGTGGGGGGGGTCAGACAGACATCAGTGAGACCCTCAGGAATGGAAGATGGCAGCAGGTCAGGTGTTAAACGCATCATCGTCACCTTGGACCTGCAGACGAGCTGCAGGTCCAGCTGCAGGTCCGCAGTCGCCCTCTCGTCACCCTGCTCACTCCTTCAGTCCCTGATGGATCCACAGCTGATGGATCCACAGCTGATGGATCCATAGCTGATGGATCCACAGCTGACGGATCCACAGCTGCTGGTGGTGGAGGTCAGAGAACCTCTTGAGGTTTGACCTTTCATGTTTGTCTGCTGCAGGAGCCTCAGTCTGAAGGTTCCATGTTTCAAACCTGAGTGAAGCTGCTGTGGTGGACTCACCTCACCTGGCCTGGTGTGGGCGGGGCCTTGAGCTCTGGGCTTCTGTAGGCGAGAGTCTGGAACAGCAGACAGGAAAAGGTTTTTATGAAGCGGATCTGTGCAAACGGGCTGAGCAGCTGCTGACGGGACGAAGAGCTCGTCTGAGAGGAGAAGCTAACATCCAGATGTTGCTTCAGCAGCTGCACCACTACCACAGTCAGCTTCGTGATGCCTGAAACAAAACAAAACAAAAACTCTTTCAAAAGTTTTACATTTCATCCAGCTGACAGGAAGTCAACAAGAAGCACAAGATCTTCTTCAAACAAACCTCAAAGAAATTTAAACCCAAACTTTTGTCTCTCAGGCGTCGTATAATTCTGTCAATCATTTTACATTTTGAAAACAACAAGAGCCTTTGAAACTCAAACGATACAAACAGCAGGTCCTGATCCAGGTCCGACTCGGTCCAGTCGGTCCTCAGGACTGGTTCTTTTTTCGTCTTTTCTCCAGGAAGAACAACGGATTAAAAGAAAAAGAAGAAAGAAGAACTGGTCCAGAGGACTTTATTACTCTGTAAAATCTCTATACTCACCTCTGCAGATGTTTCAGTCACAGCTGGACAGTGAGGCGACACCGTCTGATCAGATTTCAACCAGCTGACTTTAAAATCTGCCTGGAGGTGGATACAGTCTGTTGTAGTCATCAGTTCGTTCAGCTGTTTCTGTCCTCTCTTTCAGCTGCTGTTCAGCTGTTTGTTTCTGTCCTCTCTGTCGGCTGCTGTTCAGCTGTTTGTTTCTGTCCTCTCTTTCAGCTGCTGTTCAGCTGTTTGTTTCTGTCCTCTCTTTCAGCTGCTGTTCAGCTGTTTGTTTCAGTCCTCTCCTTCGGCTGCTGTTCAGCTGTTTCCGGCCTTTCTGTCGGCTGCTGTTCAGCTGTTTCCGGCCTCTCTGTCGGCTCCTTGATGCTGTTCAGCTGTTTGTTTCCAGCCTCTGTCAGGTACTTGCTGCTGTTTGTTTACGGCCACTCTGTCGGCTCATGTTCAGCTGTTTCTTTCCGCCCTTTCTGTCGGCTTCTATCCAGCTGTTTGTTTCTGGCCGCTCTCTTGGCTGCTATTCAGCTGATTCTTTCCGCCCTGTCTGTCCAGCTGTTTGTTTCTGGCTTCTCCATCGGCTGCTCTTCAGCTGTTTGTTTCTGGCCTCTGTCGGCTGCTTGCTGCTGTTCAGCTGTTTGTTTCCGGCCTCAAATTTATTCTCCTGTCTGCGCCGTAAAGGAGCAGCTCAGACTTTAGAAAAAGCCGGAACAATTAATATTTATTGTAAAAATCCCTTTAAATGAAACAGAGTTTGATTCGTACCAGACGGAGCTGACAAAGAACAAACAAACAAACAAAAACAAACAAACAAACAAACAAACAAACAAACAAACAAACAAACAAGAAACCATCAGCTGAGACAGGAGGTGGTTGCAGTTCCCATATTTACCACCAGATGTCCCTACATAGCCCAGATTTATCCTTTAAAAGCTGTTTTATCATTTTACATTAACTCCTCCTACTGGTTGTAGCAGCAAAAAAACATTTAATTCACTTGATGCTGTCATGAGGGGGAGTGGTGGCGCAGAGGTTGGACAAGGCGAACCTGTGATTGACCCCGACTGAAGCAGCAGAAATCTGGGTGGGAAAGGTGAAATACCCACACCTGCTTCCACACTCGATTGCCTCACTCTGGGCCCATGAGCAAGACCCTTAAACCCCTCCATCTGCTCTACACAGTGGGCTGTGGTAGCTCGGTAGTCCGTGGTTGTGTCAAGAAGAGCGTGCGGTGTAAAACCATCGCCAAGCCTTTGAGTGAGTTTGCTCGCTGTAGTGACCCCTGAGGAAGGTATAGCAGCCGTAAGAAGAAAGATATGCAAAAATATGTATAGATCATGTACATTGATAAGAGTTTCAAAGTCTGAAAAATTTCACCCTCGATGACAAAAGACTGTTTCATTCCATCAGTGTGGAGCTACTGTTCCCAAAGGAAGGGTCGGGATCCCTCAGAGGGTCATGGAGCCAACTTATTTCACATTTGTCTTTTATTCGATTAAAAAAAGATATTAACTCATTTTTTTTAATCCAATAAAAGACAAACGTGAAATAAGTTGTTTGAATCGAGTGTTTGAAAAAAAAAAACATTTGTTTGAGAAGGGGCAGATATAATAAGATTATTTTCTTCTTCTGCTTCCTTTCATTTCATGTATTGTTTATTTCTTGTTGTTTTGTCAATAGTTTTCTTGTGTTTTTTTAATCTGGAATGAATGTTTTTTTAAAAACGTTGTACCATGTGGGAATTGAACTCAAGGTTAGGAACGGCAAACCAACACTTTTTCCACTGAGCTATTGAGGCATGTCGTTTTACATTGGTCAGTTTCTCCCTTTAACGAACCGCCCCTCATAAAATCTCGAGATGGGACTCCATAGGCAAAGTGGGCGGTTCGTACGAACCCCCAGAACCCCCCCTCGCTACACGCATGATCTTTATGATGTTGAAAGTACAACAGAGAACAATGAGACCAATCAAACATTTGTTGAGGAACCTGTGACCAAGAAAAGATGTTGGGGATCCAACTTGAGTTAATGGAGTTTCTGAAACTGGCCTTTAGTTTTAAAAAAGGTTTTAATTTTGGCCCCCTTTTGTAAGTGACTGACACCCCTACTCTAGTGTGTCGCTTAATGGCGTAAGCTGACGCTCTCTAGTCCTCTGGGTACCACTGTGGGATCTCTCACTGGTGCTGGAGGCCCTCCATAATCATTCCCTTTCTGTATACAGATGTTGTTCAGTAGAGCTGTTAGCTTTCAACACACCTCCATTCTCCTCAACTTGTGTCCTGTGCAGACACTGAAGGTGTATGTTGACAACACAGCTGGCTTCAGGAAGTCAGACCAGCTGTTCTCTGATTGGTCCTCGACTCATGAAAGGGAAACCAGTGTCATGCCAGAGGCTGGCACACTGGATTGTGGACTGAATGTTGCTCAGCCGTCCCTAGCTCGGGCAACCCTGGACCAAGTTCAGGATACCTGTTGGCTTCGGGGCTTTCTTGCAATACGGGAGCGGGCTACATCTCCCATAGTGAAACATCCAACAGTTAGACAAAGAACGTTGGGTGACTTAATGTAAACCCAGTTCTTTGATACCAGAGTGAGGTGTTTCACCAACACTTGATGGACATGGAAAGAAATCGTCCTAGAAGGAGTCAGAGGTGGTCAGTTGACTGTGGCATCATGATGGGGGCGGAGCCCTGAGCACAGCTCAACCAGTCTGTCTCAAACAGACATAATGTCATTGGAGCTTCCATAGCTGGTCACACTGGAGCACTTCCCATACTGTTCTGAAAGAACCAGGGTTATGTCAAGTAACCCAACATTTTACTCTATAAAGTTATTTGTTGATTTCTATAAAAAAAAATTGTTGTTTTTGCCATTTGATTTATGTGAAGAAATTACATCAACAATAAAACAGTTTTACATGGAGGTACTAGTCCAGCATAGTGAACATAATATGAAACTCAAATCACTTATTGGTGTCGTAAGTGTTGCAGGCTGGTTTATTTTGCACAGTGAGTTCATTCTTTCTTGCTGTTTTCAGCTTTCATGCCAACAATCCAACAAGTATCTGATTATTATCTGCAACAGGTCTGTTAGAAACACTCTTACCCTTTCTGAGGATTTGAGCAGAGTCCAGCTGAGAGGACACACCAGAGTTTTTGTTGCGTCTGGGTAACAAGCCACAGCTTTGATGTACAGCTTTAAATCTCGTGCAAGCAACTGATTCACCTCTCCATAATCGTAATCATCATACCTGCGAGCAAAAGCAGAGCACATGTTTACCTACTAAATGAAAATAAAATGATCCAGAGTTTTCACTCCTAGTGGGAGAGAACAATGAAGTAGTAATCTCACCGGATTCCCAACACACAGTGGATGTAGTTCCAGATTGCCCTCTTCAGATCGGGGCTGTGCATGGAGGGCAGGGTGGCCACGCTCCTGAATCTGTCGTCCAGGAGGTGGCCGATGTCCGAGTACAGCCGGTTTACTAAGGAGAAGCCGTGGTCTTCCCATGAATAGTCCTGCAAGTACAAGAAAACGGTTAAACATCCTCATTTCAATTGTTGCAACCTGCGTAACTTATACCGCATCAAAAAATATACTCAACAATCCTACAACATTAAAATATGTGTTTTAAAAACAATCTCGCCTTTTTCCATTAATAACAGAGAGAGAGAGATGCTCATTGGGTTTGTGAGTCAATGAGTTGATGTGCAAAACATTCTGTCAGGTGCTATCGCGCTGCAAACACATTTACATGTTGATTTGCCTACTGACCCACCAGGACGGCCATGACACGTTCCTGTTCACTGGCAGAGATCCTGCTGCAACATTCTCACCTGAACTCTCAACACCTGGAAGCGGTCCTCGTCCCTGCGGGCGAACTCCTGATAGCAGAAGTCGGCGTCGGTGATGAAACGTGATAAATCCGCGAAGCACATCTCCTCCTCCTCTTCTTCCATGTCTAAAAACGGAGACGACGACAGCAGAGATGATGACATGCGTCAGTGCAGCTGGGGAGTGGTGTGTCTGCTCGAGTTTCACACCATGTGACCTGAATTTCACACTCAAGCTAACCACTCGAGCATAAACACGGATGCTGTTAGGGTTCCAGTGGGTCACCTGTTTGCTGGAGGGTCTGTGTCTGCAGAAAACGCTCGTCTCTCCTCTCTTGCTCCTCCTGGGACTTCTGGATCTTCTCCTTTAGACAAACCATGTCACAACTGGAGTCTAAAGACTGTCAACACAAAAACAGGCCGATGCGAAGCTCGAGTTAAACACATCTCCACACAAAGTGACCAGTGAGTAATTTAAGCTCGTGATCAGCTGGTTACAAGGGGGCCAATTCATTTCAATAAGAATTTCCTGGATTTTCTTATAAGGAAAATCTGTGGCTCTTCTTTTTTTCCCCCACAGCACCTTAACCAAATTACACTGCTATAAATCTTTACTCACTGCTCATATTGACTTCTGTAATGTTTATTACCATGCAGCGTGCTCATTATACGGTTAATATATATTTTTTAGCAAAACAATAAGTAATTGTAAAACTCTTACACTATTAAAGTTTAACTTGCAGTGTTTTTAGTCAGTATACTAATGATGCCCGAGGTGAACCGATACTCTCAGTGAAAGTCTTCATAAATAAAGAGCTTCTTCCAGAAACAGGTTTGGTCAGATTAAACGTGTTAAATAAGCCACTCCATATCAGTCTTAAAGACAGACTACATTCGTCTTGCAATTCTCTCGACTCTTTAATATTTTAACATGGAAAAGTCAGGTTTGTTTACCCGTCGTCGTGCTCTGTGTTCAGAGGGCGCAGCGGTAGACGGAGGCACGCTGGTGTTGCCGTTGGCAGCATCAAAGGGGCAGAAGGTCCGCGGGGTACCGTTGGGAGATTTGGCAAGAGGAACAAAGTTGGAGTCTGTGTTGCATCCAAACACAAAGCTGCAGAGGGAGTGGCAGTGGGCCAGGATCACCACGGCCTGCACCAGCTCGGCCAGAGACCAGCACTGTTCGCCTGCCTTCAGCAGAGTCTGCAAGGCACAGAGACAAGTTTAATTCTACAAAAAATAAATCAAAACAGAGAAGTATATATATATATTTTTTACAACTTTGTTGTACCTGGATATGGGAGCAGGTGGTGAGCCAGGGCTGGTGGGCCAGCACCTTATTGATGTGGTCGAGAAGACGAAGGCGACGGGGTGCTGCTTCCAAACCCTGCAACCACTGAGGGTCCCCGCCCACCCTCAGAAACTGAGCCGAGTGCAGGTGCACCAGGTAGTTGCAGTGATGTCGTGCAGCAGCCTGGAACATAAAGTTTAAATTTCAGACCATCTGGCACGTCCTCAACGTGCAACAATAACAGGAGCCCGGTCACTGACCATGATGGCGATGTAATGGCGGTATGGCAGCGGCAGGGGCCCGTCCATGTGCAGGATGTAGTGCTGTGTGCGCAGGAAGCTCTCCAGATACTGAGGGTGAGACGCCATCTGCTGGGACACGGCGTCCACGCTGCCCCTGCTGACCAGTTTCTTCATGACCAGCAACGACACCCGCTCCTTCTCACCGTTCACCATCATCTGAAGAAAAAGAGAAATGGTTGCTCTCTGACAGGAAACTTTAAAACAACCATCAGTTTGTTTCTGCCACCCTCAGGACTTTCCTCCTTCATACTGAGGAAGTAATAAAAATGTCTGAAATATTTACAGTGTGGTAAATACTTTATTCATTCATTCAATTTTATTACAATAAATTCAGTGTATTTGGAGGCTTTTTGGATTGTTAGTTGGACAATTAAGTAAATGTTGTCAAGTTGTTAAGGGCCTTAAGATGAAACAAAAACATCCACGTGTTTTAGATTTTTTTTAAAGGTTCCCATTACCACGATTAACAGATATAACCACTTTCAAATGAAATTAAACAAATTTAAAATGAGCAACGGGACGCTGACTTTCCTCGAGTGTATTTATGAGGTTTCAATTTGTTCCAAAGCTTCTTGGCTCGACACGGAGTTGGACTTCAGAGTCCACAGCATGTGATGACGGGGTCAGGCTGTGCTTTGGACTGGAGTCATGTTCCGCACCTTAAATCAGCGGAAGAGAGGCCGTTTTGGAAGAAGAGCAAATGTGACGCTGTGATACCGGCGCCACTGGCAAGTGAGTGCATTCCTGACTTTATTTCTCCTTCAAATAAACCGAGCACACACAGACACCAACTCACGCTGGTCTTATGAGACCACTTAATGTTTATCAAATGTAGACGAGACAACGGATCAACTGCTGTTCATCTGAAATGAAAAAGGAATCCCCAAACAAGCCTCTGAAACTAACTAAATTAGGGGGGGGGGGGACATAAAATTGCCATTTAAAAAGGGAATTTACACACTTTGAGGAAGCACAGATGAAGAAACGAATATGAAAGTTGAGCTTCGGAGGCCTTGAAAAGGGAAGCTCGCCGGCACTGAAGAAACGGAGAAGGCCAAACATACAAAAATGGGAACGACTAGACCAATGAGCCAAGAGCAACAGGCTGATGCAGAGAGAGAAGCTGGCCTGCACTCAGTGGCACGACTATTTATTAGATCTTGTGTACAATGGCCTTTAGGAGAAGAGGTTTGGGAGCTCGACTACTGACTGGATTCATCTGCATGTGAAATCTGAGCTGATTAAAAGTCTGAAGCACAACAAAACCTGGCAAAGAATTAATTCAATCCATTTGCTGTCTAGGATTATTCTGTCCAAGTCAGAC
>JARVJN010001240.1:16278596-16289078 GCA_031763805.1 Argolebias nigripinnis
AAATATAATAAACAGAACATCTTCCAAGAGTGGTGATTCCATAATTTGTGCAGGGGGTTGTAGTGGCAGAGATCACATGTTTTTACATGTTTAGGACCAGTTTATGTAGAATAGATTTACATTTTGTCCATTTGGCTAGTTTTACTTAAACATGAATATAATTACCAAGTGGGCTGTTGGTTCATAATCAGGTCTAACAATAAAATTACACACTATACTGCAGATTTGTTTCTTGACCTGTTTTTAATAGTTTTACTGTTTTGTGGAATGCTTTGATTTTCGCATAAGTGAAGGATATGAGCTGAAGTTGCATTTTTTTTAGGTTTTGGATTTTTTTGCTTCTGAAAAGGGTCAACGTTTAAAGGCTTGTCATTTTGCAAAGCCTGATGAAATTTGATTTTGTCTTCATTAAAAAAACACTTTGGTACAGATGCACCAGCAGCTGTATGTTCCTGTCATCTTCCTGTGTTTGTCTTTTTAACATCAATTTTCATTTCAGCTGATTTGCGCACCTTTTTTCTTGACAAGTTTTGTTTATTGGGTAACATAAAAAGTTACATCTTAAGAGTGTTTGGCTGTTTCACATTAACCTCAGTCTACTTTTAGAAAGTTATTATTACAGCCAGTGTACACTACCGTATTTTTCGGACTATAAAGCGCACTTAAAATCCTTTAATTTTCTCAAAAATTGGCAGAGAGCCTTGTAATCCGGTGCGCCTTATGTATTAATTCTGGTTGTGCTTATTGACCTCGAACCAATTTTATGTGGTACAACTGAACAACGTTGAGAGTTATTGTAAATGAGCTGATTAAAGTTTGACTTGTCTGTTTTTATTTCGCTTAATGCGCTTTATAGTCCGAAAAATACGGTATTTGAATTAATAGTTTCAACATACATAAAATGTTTTGTTTTTAACATATTTGTGTGATGGAATTGGTTGCTATTCTTTACAACTTAGCTTTTCTCTCTTTTAGACACACAGGTATTAAAATAGTTTTTTTTTTTTTTAATGTTTTTACATTTTATTTAAACACAGTTGTTCTTTGTTGGTCAGTTGATCGTAGCTTTTTAACTCGGTCTGAACACAGTGTACTCTGCTGCTATTTTTCTGCCATGCTGACACCCATGTACTCATAAAAACACCCACATTGCCTCTGTATATCTCTGGGATCTGTACTCTGGCACTGAGGCGAGATCGTCTCTGTGAGCAGGGAAACACTGAACTTGTTGTCTCGTTTCAGACACTTTTATGTGGATGTATCCATGTTTTGTTCGTAGCTACAATAAAAGTCCTGCTCTTATTTTAACCGTTGTTTTTCTTTTAAGCGGCTTTAAGTCTGAGGAGCTGGTCTCACGACTTTTTAGCTCCACGTTGTGATGTTGGGCTGTTGATTCTATTTATTTTTAGCTTTACAGCCGTTGCACAATTAAGTCTAAATTAGTGGCATGGTCCAATGAAGAGAGCCTCAAACTGTTTTTACGTACAATATCTTGGTTGAATCACGTTAAGTATTTCCGCAATTACCCAAGTCCTCTTCCGTTGCCTCTTGGTCATAAACACATTGTTGAGAAGGTGCTGAAAGTTTTTCAAGGAGCCGACTTGGATCGACAAATTAAAAGAGCCGATGGACGAGAAATGCTTTCCAGCGTTTGAGTCTGTTTCGTTTCATAATCCACATTTCCTCAAGTGTTCGAAAACGTGTGCACCATAACTCTTAACTTTGAAGAAACAAGTGTCTCTATTTGCTCCTCAAAAAGACAGAGGCTGGGAAGGCGATGGATTTAGAGCGCTGAGCCCCCCCACATCCAGCTCAGGAAACTCGGGGCCTTCTGCTCTTCCTCTGCAGCGACGCCACTTAATCACGCTCACAGCGCCGTAATGGACTTCACTCGCACGTCTCCGCCTTGTCCTTTCCTTCATCTCCTCCTCCTCAAATGATCTGCTCTCTTCTGCCCAAGTGATGTAGGGTCATGAGAATGGGGGGAGAACACCTACCAAGGAGAAAACGCACACAACTTTTCTCTTGCAGCTGATAGTGGAAGAAGAGCTCATGCTGCATGGAAGGAAACTTGGACAGCTTTGTTTATCAAAAACCAGGTAAGGTCAGTTTTAATTATTTTATCTTGATAAAACTGCATGCTACTTGTTTTGTGTGTCTCTGAGGCCTTTTCTCAAGCATTTTTTTAAATGTACCTATGTATAGTAGCATTTAAAAAGAAGATAATCCAGATATTTTCTGATATTTCAGTAGTTTTACAGCAGACCAGAAAAAAAAGGGCTGATTCAAGCCAAGGCTTGATTTTAAGATCAACTTTGAAAGTGTTATTTTCCGGTTTTCCTGCCACAAAGCAAGACGTCGGTTTATTTTTGAGAACTGTTTCTTTCCCAGAGCATGAAACCATCCAGATCTGCAACCTGTGATCTGCTTCTGACGTCAGTGTTGGCTCGCTGATAAATAGTTTGGAGTGTAATTATGTCTGAAAGCGCTCGTTTTCACCCTTCTCTGTAAATTCTTCAGAAGAACCAGCATCCTTTCCCACAGGCAGTCTTATTGATCTCTGGGGGGTTTGTCGTTTGCTTCTTCCACTGTTGCAGACAGTCATGTTCACAAACAGACTGCTTTTTGTCAAATAGACTGCAGCAGAAACCAGTTGGCCTCAAACAGTTACTGGTTGTAGCCTTCAGGCCCTCTCCCCACCTCGCTTTCTTTTGTCCTTGTGTGGCACCGTGCAAAAATACCCACGTTTTCCCTCTATTATTATGTCACTGTAGCTGCAGAAGCATTTTTTCTCCAAATATATATTGCAGAGGTCTATAACTACAGTGATAAACTTGTTTTTAATCAAATAAACTGTATGAATTTACATAGAAATTGATCTAAATTATTATTAAAAGTAAATTATGTAGCACAAGAACATGTCACTAAATTTTAAGGACAATTTAAAACTATCACCAAAATAAAAAATAGCTACAGGGGTTAGAGAAGGCAAGCCTGTGATTTAAATGTTGTCAGTTCCATTCCCTGGACCAACAACATCAAAATGTGAATTAGAAAGGTGAAGTACCCACACCTGCCTCCACCCTCATTTGCCCTGCTCTAGGCAAAGCCCTTAACCCCCAACATCTACTCTGCTGGGTGCCCTAGATGGCAGCTCTCAGCTCCACACAGAGGGATGTAGTAGCATGGCGGCCTATGATTGCATCAGGAAGGGCATCTGGCATGAAAACACTTGCCAAGTCTTTGTGTGAGTTAGTTCACTGTGGCGACGCCTGAGGAAAAGGAGCAGCAGGAAAGAAAAACAATTTGAAATGTAGAATAGTTTTTATCCATTTATTTCTTGAAAAATGCAATTAATCAATATAAATGTAAAATATGTGTGCATCTAGTCTCCCCATTCGCTGTCTGTATCTTAATTTATACAAATTAGCGTTAAAATATGGGGAGTTGTCAAAAACATCCTGAGCGTATACGCTTGTGATAAAGATTCAAACAGTGATTTAAAAAGAAAAAAATTGTTCAAAAGAATTTGAAGGGTGCTAATACAGCAGCTGCCAAATATTCCAACATATGTTTTTAAATAATTTAAGCTAAGAAAAAATGTCTGCATTGTTACGACCCGGCTCAGCCAGGAGAAGGGGAGGTAACTTTAAAAACCCAGATGGAACAAGGTTGATTAAAAGTAATAATTTAATTGGTCAGTTTAAAATAAAATTTAACATTAACAAAAAGGAGGGGCACTTTCATGGTACTAATAACAAAGTTTTCACAATCAAGTCCATAACAAAATTAAGGTTAACCAAGAGAATGAATACTCAAAACCCAAATCTACAAGGAGTCAAAACAAAAGTAAACAAGTAAGCCTTCTAACTGTTTTTAGGGGCTTACAAATGACACCACTAAACAACTGCAACAGCAGGATTAACTGTAGGCCAAAGCCAAACAATTCAAGTCATGAGACCAAAGTCAAACGACACAAGAGCCCATACTAGTGGCAAGCTGCTCTACCCAACAGCTGCCCTGAATGGCAGGAGAGCTGGGTTTAAATAGGCAGGCCTCTTCTGTGGTTGGAGGAGCAGGAGGTGAAGAAGCCAACCAGGATGCAGATTGATGTCCACTGGGGAGGATTCAGGAAGTGAAGCAGCCAATCCCAGATGGGCCACAGCACAGCTTAGTCAGCAATCAACCTGCAAACACTTTTGCTCAACCATTTGGCCTTAGGCCATAACATGAAAATAACATACAAGGCCACTGGCCGTAACACTGAGTACCCCCCATCCCTTATTATCTCCATCAACATCTCAGGGAAATACCGGGCTGCGTCTATGTCACCGCTGACTGCTTCCCCTTGAATTTTGATGTTATGAAAGTTTGCACGTTCTTTAAACCTTTGAAACCACCCCCTGCTAGCAACAAACTCCTCAGCCTTGCTCCCCTCCCCATTTCTCTTTTTAACCCTCGAACAGACATCTGGCCTTTTCCTGAATCGCATTCAGACTGATAGGAATTCTCCGCTGGTTCTGGTCTTCGATCCATAAAATTAAACGTCATTCCATTTTGATTAAGAGCCCCCTACACTGTTTAGTGATGACTATGGCTTTCATCGGAGCTGAGCTTTTAACGGGCTCTAGGATACGTTGTTTACACTTTAAAATCGTTGCCACTGTCGACCTACTCAGCTCTAATGCACGGCCTATTTCTGTTGGTGTCTCACACTTATCCACTCTTTTAATATCCAACTTTACCTCTATCGTTATGGCCTTTCGTTTCTTTGAAGCTCCTCCATCCGAAGACTCGCCTTTTCTTTTTGGTGCCATTGCAACACACAAAGAGTAGTTCTATTGTTATTTAAAAAATTGCTAGTTCTCTCGTCGTTACTGTACTCGGTCTCCCACGCTCTACAGTGAACCCCCCGGCAGCGTGGCGTTAAATAAAGAACAACTCAGTATCACTCCGCCTTTGTTTTGGGGGGACAGAACCCACCTGTACGTAATCCTCTGCCCTGTAATTTTCCATTGTCGGGCCGCTAAGGTAACTGTCCCCCATCCCTCCCGTCAATTTCAGCTGTCTGGCCGCTAAGTTTCGATTTACTGTACCGTATTTGCTGGTCTAAAGTCGCATCAACCGCGTAAGTCGAAATAATGCTTTTCAATGGGAGCTTGTTCGTAAAGTCGAAACGTTGTAAGTCGAGACCGTTGTAACCCGAGGACTACCTGTATTGGATAATTTTCCTCGATAAATAAGCGACTAAGTATAATGTTTTTGTCTCATTTGTTTAACTGGGTTCTCTTTATCTACTTTATCTACCGAACTATGTCCCTCCGCGCTCTCTGAGGTCAGCAGACCAAATGTTTCTTTCAGTTCCAGAAACCCGCCATAAGCTCAGAGGTGACAGGGCTTTCTCTGTTGCAGGTCCAAGACTGTGGAATGAGTTGCCACTGAGTGTCAGGCAGGCTTCCACACTCACAGTATTTAAGTCTCGCTTGAAAACCCACTTCTATTCCCTTTAACATGGTGTTATTTGTTTTGATCCTCTGTACTGTACAGTGTTGGCCATTGTAGTTGGTTTCTGCTGCTATTTGTATCTATATTTTTATTTTATGTTTTGCTGTCCGCTGTGCTTGTTTGTTTCTACTGTACAGCACTTTGGTTGGCCTTGTTTCTGTTTTAAGTGCTCTATAAATAAATTGGTATAGTATGGTATGGTATGGTAACATGTATGTTTTTGGTCTATGGCACATGTGTCAAACTTAAGGCCTGGGGGTCAAACATGGTCTTCATTGACATATTATCTGGCCCCAAAGATGATATGTGAGATATCTGATCTTTGATTTGATTTTGAAATATTTGATTATGTTGTCAAAAGCACAACAGGGAACATCAAATTGTGCCAATCAAACTCTTGTTGAGAAACCTCTGACCAAGAAAAGATGTTGGGTATCTGACTTGAGTTACCAGTAACGTAGTTTCTGAAACTGGCCCTTAGCTTGAAAAAGGTTTAAAATGTGGCCCCCTTTTGTAAGTGAGTTTGACACCCCTGGTAGGGGAAGAAGCTGGAGTAGCTGGAGAAAACATGCATGCATGAGAGTACATTCAACTTCAGTCAACATGTATTTAAACATCCCTTTAAAAAATGCTACCCTTCAATGAGACAAACCTACAACATTCAGCCCCACCACATTTTGGACCACAGCAGTCATGTGCTTTTAGTGAAAAGACTGAAAATCCACAGCACACAATCAACTCAACACTATTTCAGTATTTAGCAAAGTCTGATATTTCCCCAAGGATTAAGCAAAACCAACCAAAACTCAATGGTAAGTGGTTATTGGCCTTTCATTCTTCAGGCACAAACAAACCATCAAATGAAAAATAACCTCATCCTAAATCAGCTTTTATTACTGGCAAGGGTGTTGTATTGACATAAATGGTTATTTATATCACTACGTATGGAGGGAGGGAGGTGGTTTTTTTATGTTTTTCAGAATTACTATTCAGTATGTTGCATTAGATTCACCTAAGTCACAAAGCAGCGCTACATTAGAAACATGAATGGATGGGTGACTCAGCAAAATAAAGAATAGCAGCTTTCCAATAAACACAAAGAGCAAAAGTGAACTTTTCCGATTCATTGTTGATGACTTAATGACCTCCACATAAATCTTGATAAAATAAATACATAAATAAATAAAATACATTTTCTGGTATAATGTTTTAGCAAATCTACTGACCAAACCCTTGTGCCGCTCTGCGTGCAGTCACTCTTGGTCTGTGCAGACTCAGAGACAGAAACTAATTGTGAGGTTTCAGTGCTGAACATATGGCTCTATGAACTAACTAGTGCAGCTACTGAGGCTATAAAATCACAATCCATTAATTAATACTGAAACTAAAACTTAATTCATATAATAGGCTTATTTTTTTCTTCCTGTAGAATATAAGTCATATGAAGAGCTGACATCTGCAGTCATTATAATTGTATGGTAGCTGCATTTATGATCTGTTTATGCATAAAAAATGCAAATTGGATGATTCATACATCATTATGTGTTTTATTATCCTTTCTTTTAACTGTCATTTATGGATGAAATGTTCTTAGTGTCTCCCACACAATATGTTTTTCTAAGTGTTTTATATATATTTTTAAAAAATCTGCATAATATGAAGAGCTCTAATGGTCCTGTTGGTTTACTAAGTAAAACTGACATGGTGAATTTACATTAATCTGAGGGGAGAATTTCTTATCTTCTGGTCGGAGCTACAGCTTAGCTCCTTTGTGCTGTCTTTTCCAGATGCTGCCGTCAGATATTTTCCTGCCTTTTTTCAAGCGATGAACCCCAACAGGGTAGGGATTTTAAATATATATGAGTTGCACTTTACTTGAGTTATGTGCCACCCTTAATTTTTTTATCCTTCAGGCCGTTGTTCAGTAACGAATTGCAAAGAACAATCTGGATGTCTGTTTTCTCAGCAAATAGGCTAACACATTCATTTAGAGCATATAAAAGAAGCACAATGTAAAAAAAAAAAAAGTATTTAGCCCCAAGGCAACATAACATAAACAGGTTTTAGATTGTAAATTCATCACAGATTTTTTTTAGGTTAGGTTTAGAAATACAAAATCAATGTGTGAAGGACATGTGAGGCAAAAAGAGAACTATGGTTTTGTTTTCATCAAGGCCTGTTCAAGCTATTGAACTTACTGTATGCTGAAATAAAAAACGATCTGAGCCAGTTAGATAAAAATACACTGTCGGTGTCTGCTCCAACAACTGCTTGCTGCAGGCAATAAAAGTCACAGAATGTTAAGGCGTAGATCTGAGTGCAGTATTTCTACCTTGTTTAACTACTGACTAAATAATTGTTTGGCTGCTGCATTAATCAAGATATGTACACCTTAATATTAGCAGCTCAAATATGTCAAATTTGCCATTTTGGGAAAAGAAAATATACGGTAGACTCAAGTCACTGGAGGTTGGGGATGTAATGGGACACAAAACATTCACTGCAGCTCCAGAGCATAAAGATTAGTGGGGTGGACCAGTGGAGATTTTAGCCTCTTTTTGGGGGGGATGCTCAAGCACTCCTAAATTTTAACTCAGCACCCCTGAAAAATAAAGAAACCACAGTTCATGCTCAATAATCCGGATATAAAATCCAGCAATCTTCAGTCCGATCATTTGGACAGTTTCTTTTTTTGCTGAGACGTTTTATCCATCATCCAACGGACTTGAGGAGTCGGGCCCCGGAGGCCATCTTAGCACTAGCAAACTGTTTGTTTGTTTTTTACATGGAGTATGCTGTTTGTGGAGAATCAGTTTTGTTTGGTGGCTCCTCGATTGGCGAAGTCCAATGGATGATGGATGAAACGTCTCAGAAAAAAAAGGAACTACCCAGATGACATAACTGCACATGCTGGATTTTATGCCTGGATTATTGAGCAAGAACTTTGTTGTAAGGAACCTCAGTCCTCAAACCTTAGATTCACCAAAATATTGACTAAATATGGAATAAACGATGACACTCTTGAACAGGCCAGTAAAATCTAAGATTTTTTTCCAGTACTGTAGTTGGTTCTTCAACGCCACCTGTCAATCAACCCATTAGGCTCGTCAGCAACTGTCCACTCGGTGATCTCAATTTGTCCCGAAGTGAAACATCCCTTATTTACCTGCAGGAGCTGGACTGTGGTGGTGGTGTTAGGATGCGTGAGAGAAACTGTCCATGCTTCTTTCACACAAGGAGAGTGGCTCCTCAGTCCTCAGGCTACTTTTTGTTATGTTGGCTTATTTGAGAGGCGTCCCCCACCTCTCACACAGTGATGGCTGGACATGGGTACCAGTGACCCTCGCAACACAAAAAGGAAGAAGTGGGTAAAAGATAATGGATAGATAAATGGCATCTACTTTATTCAAACATTTCTGGGGGAGGACCCCCAGACTCCCACGACTGTGTCCCCCCACATTACAATTGCTTCTGATGCCTATGGACACTGTGTTGCTCAAGCCAAGAGCCATTGTCAGCACTGGGCGATAAGTACCCCTAAAGGTCAGATTCTAGAATTGTCCCTGGGGTAGACATTTGTTTCCTATATTGCTAATCACACAAATTTCACAAATTGTATTACAATTTCAGAGGGAAAAGACAGGAGATATGTTGCTTAATATTTAATAATTGTTATTTTTTTCTCCCTGTGTCAAGGTTTTATCTAATCAAAACAGACCAATTAAATAATAAAATAATTCTAATAAGGATTTAAATAATAATTTTAAATATAACTTAAATTAACAAAATTAAAAATGGGGGGGGGGGGGGCTCTAAAATAAAATAAAAATATTCTGAAGAGGTGGCACATACATATCTATATTCTTTCGCTTTTTATTTAAGGCCCAACCCAACCAGTTCCAATGTTTAGAAGCCACATAAGCTTAATAAGATGCAATTTTGTGAGATGCAAGTAGCTTAAGACAATAGAAAAAAGGCCTATTATGTTTTAGACATTATCTTCACTTTAGTTTTCTGTTTTGTTCATGCTTGGTCTGGTAGCTCTAGACATTTTATCCATAGTTCATGAGTTTATTCATAAACTTAAAAAAAAACTTGCACTGAGAAAAACTTGAAGAATTGAGTAAGGCAATTACATTAAGGTTAAGTGAATATCCTGAGGTAAGATCATGCATGTGGGCAATAAAAGTCATCCACAATAGAGCCCTGATTTGTCAGATCCCAGAATAAACTACTGCCTTGTGTTGAACTGTTTGCTACAGTAATACACCACATTGGATTTTCCTCATTTTTTAAAGCAGATAAATAAATGTAGAGTACATTAAAAAGTACCATTAGAGGGCAAGTCCATATTAAATTGAATTTATTGCAAAGTGATGGCAATATGCCAGACAGTTTTGCCAGATATATAATTATAGTATTTATACAATTGTTTCAGGGCATATACAATGAACAGTTTTTAAATAGTCCAAGTATGATATTTTTGGTATTTCCATCTACCATATAAACTTGTTTTAATTAACATGAACACCCACATTTTATCATGATTATTTGCAATGAATAAACACTAGAACAGAGGGACTGATTCTCACTTGTTTACTCAAAAAGAACCACACTCGATTCCAGAAGATTTTTAACTGGGATTTTACTTGCAAGGTCATATTTTTAGAACAGGTTATATAAACATACATAAATGTACACACATGGAGACCAGTCATGAGAATCTGCCTCAAGCTTCCCCCTCCGCTTGCTTTTATATCCTTATCAGTTCAGCGGAGGTGACTGAGCTCAGGAGGTGACCTTGGAGCCAGCTGAATGCTGCAGGCTCACCCAGCTCCTCACCCAGCTCTCTTTGCTAACCCAAACATATACAGTATATATATACATATATATACTTAGCCTGGTTAAAACCAGACCCAATTCACTTTGCTTCGGACAAGGGTCTGGGATCTCTCCCATAGACAACGATTTCTCCGG
>JARVJN010001240.1:16783889-16798821 GCA_031763805.1 Argolebias nigripinnis
TTGTCAAATTAACAATGATTAACAAATTAACAATAATTAAAATGTCTTCTTAAAATTAACAATAATTACTAATTATTGTCAAATTTCAAACAATATTATCATTTATCGCAATAATTTCTGAGACAATTAATCGCTCAGCAAAATTTGTCATTGTGACAGGCCTATTTGTTGGTTTTAAATTTGTTTTGTACATAAAGTTGATTTGACGATATTGACTTGTGTTACAGTTTGTTTGTTTGTTTGCTTATTAGCACTTTATAGATCTCCTCACTCTCGCTGACCTCTTGTTTTTCCATGACTATAGGCTCCTATTTATTTGTGCAATTAACACATTTTAAAATGAGCTAATCAAAATAACGTGCAATGCGTTACTTACAGTTGAACATTGTGTCACTTACACCAACTTATTACTCATGAGCCTTGAGAAATGATGAATGACGAGGAGAAGCTCAAGATTATTTCTGACAAACTGGAAATTAATTAAGAAGATTCAAGTATGCCGCAATGTCTGGTGTTGAAGTAAGCTCCGAGTACAATCTTAAACAAGAAAATTCATTTTCATAGAAGTTTTTTTTACCAGAATAAACCTAAGCCATGAATTGCACAATCCAACAATACCCAGATGAATGGTTAATAATTTCAGCTCGGCTGCCATTATAAATTATTTCTTTTTTCATTATTAGCACTCTTATTTATTTCTTAGTTCAGTATTTCACATAAAGTGTTGCCCAGCTGGCAGCAAAGATGTCCAAGGGTCATTAAAGCCTAGCTCTGTGGTGGTGAGTACTGTTTCTTGAAACACTCTCCTGTTCATATTTCCTTCAAGACACTTTTCCATTTAATAAAGACAATGTTAAGCTACAATGTTGTTGATATTTTTGAATAACTTCAGCATGATGGTTACCAGCTCACATCCTTGCATGTTTACACCAAAAACTACCCCAAAAAAGGAAGGAGAGAGAGGCTCAAACATTGCAAATATGATTTAGGAAAAAAACCACTGCAAGCTGTCTGACTCAGGGTTCACAACATCACCAATGTCTTGCAAGAAATGGTATCCAATGACTGCTCCAATGACTCTTGAATGTTTTTGCTACCAGTTCTGGTCAAAAACTGACATGAAATAATAGCTAAACATGACTGCAAATATTTACAGTGTGTTTCATTTAGAATGGACACCAGGCTAAACTTCATCTAAGATTAGTCTAGTTTTGGGTCTCGTTGGCACTCGCAAGTATTGCACAATTTATACAAGAAATGTTTGGGCTTTTTAATATCTCATCAAAGGCTCAAGTTCCTTTCACATGTTGTTTTGTTTAAAAATCATAGAGATGTGATTAACGTGAGCTCACCATGTACTGCTTAGAAATCCTTGTGTCATGTGACTGCTGTCGTCCACTCAACTCTGAGCTGTGACTGGTTGTCGTGGAGGCTGTTTCTCTGCCTCTGGATAGATCTGATTTTGTGGATGAAGACTCAGATCCAAAACCTGCTCCTGTGTCCTGTGCTGAAGGTGGAGGGGAAACGCTGGGACCTCTGCATCCTGAGTCCTGATGGACCTTTTGAGGGAACTGTTGAGTATGTTGGTTGTGGAAGGTGCTTTGCTGGTACTTGTGTTGATGATGTTGCTTGGGGCGAGTTGGTTTGGGATGAGTTGGTTCAGAACTAGTGCTTGTACCATCGATGTGGTGAGGACCACATCTCCCATATCTGTCCCCAGACGTGGATTCTCCGGTTGGTGAGGGTCTTCTGTTTTTAAGTCCATGGGTGGAAGATGAAGCATAGTTATGGGGCGAGGGGCTACCACGGTGGTTCCTAGTTGTGTATGAGAAGAGTTTGTCAGGATTGGAACAGTCTGAATCTTTTCCAGAGCTGCTGTAGTCTTTCACTGGTCTGTTTGGCTGCTTCAGAGGCTGTGCTGTCTCAGTCCTTTTCCCCACTCTGTGCTTCTTGGGTGGAAGCTGGGGCTTGACAGTGTCAGATGTAGGGAAAGAGACAGGCGTCTTCCCAGTTGTTTTATTACTGTTCACACCCAAAATGGAAAGATGTGATGGAGTCATGACTTGTCTTGTAATTTCATCTAAGAAGGCTGAAAACTGTAACTTTCCCTTCACAAAGTTTTCCTTAGCTTGCTCTAGCTCAGCTTGTGTGATCCCTTTGCCCTTCTGCCCACTCTGCCCTTCTCCCTTAGTGACTCTTGGGGATAGAACCTCCATTGACTTGGCCTTACGAATGTCTGTATGGTCCGCCTTGTTTTTTAAAATGCCTTTGCTGGGCAACTGGCTGGAAGAAACAGCCCTCTTTGGCCCACTGGAGACCCCTAAAAGAATGTTTTCCTCGCTGAAAGCCAAGCTTCGGTTCAGACTCGTTGTCTTGTACAAGGACCCATGGTTCATTTGCAACTCTCTGGATCGTTGTCTTCCAACGTCACCTTTGATAGGTGGCAAAAGGCCTTCTTCACTTCGACTGTGGCCTCGGTTGAGGTAGGAAAAATCAGGATGTGGGTCATTGTGCAACTTGCCAACAACATTGCCTTTTTTGCTGTGCTTGATGGTAGCAAAGACAACGGGCTCACTGCTATCATCCTCCATTAAAGCTTTGCGCACTTCCGAGATATTGGAGCAAGACAGGGAATGCTGTGGCCGCACAGCATGACGAAGAGAGAGGGGCTCATTTAAACTTGCCTCGGTGAACGAGGAAGAGGCGGAAGAGCTGGAGGAAATGGAAGAGGAAGAGGCCCTGGAAAGGGTTACAGAAGTGCGATGGTTGTATAGTTGGTCACTTTCTTCACCGTGGAGGAACAGCTGAGGACAGTGGACATCACGGCGTGGGTTGTCATAGAGATAATGATTGTGCAGATGGTGCCGATGTTGTTTGCGACTATCGTCAGTGTTCCTGTCATCATCATCAGTTGTATACCTAGATCATAAAAATAACAGTGTTTACATTTTATACTACTGAATATGTACATACGCATATATGAAATTTATAAAATAAAGAAATTACAGAATATTCATCTGGCTTTTTCCTATACACAGTTTCTCTGAGTAGATGCCATCCTACCTTGGTGAATGTGTCTCTTGATGATGGTAAAACTCATGATGGTGTTGGTTCCTTTGTTGTTTGATTCGATCCGATAGAGACGGGTTGTGAACAGGTCTAAAAAGGTTCTCCATCACCTGTTATTTCTTAGATTCCCAGGCTGTCAATGCTGACCCACTAAAAACAATCTTGTTGAACTTATTTTTGACTTTTGCCAATGTTGCACTACTTTCTTGAAAAGGGCAACTTATTTAACTATGGTACCCACAAAGACTACAACGCCATTGTTTAAAACCATTCTCGTCTCAGAAAATATTGTTAAAAAATTATTATTTTGTACCTTCAGTCTAAAGATTATTCCACAAAGTACTCTGCAGAGAAAATACAGGCCTAATTCTCCCAAAGAAAACCCAACTATACAGCTGTTTGATTGTTTGAGTGTCTCTCTAGATGACGAAGTTTGTCTCTGCCAGCGTCCAGCTGTAGAATAAAAGAATTTCAGCTTGTAGACAGGAGAACATATTCCTGGAGGGGGGCAGAAGTTTCATGACGCCTGATCAGCTGGGTGCTTATCGAACCAACAAAAAAATCGGAAGCTTTGTCCTCACAGAGGACAAAGGATCCATACGTTGTTTAAACCAAGTGATAAACTGTACAGTCCTGTTTGTTTTAATTTATCCTGTCTCAAGTATTTGACTATACTATGTAATTTTATGCAACATGTTTTTGCTTACTGATATTTTGTTAACCTGTTCTTGATAAACAATTTAAAAAGCAATTTTTTGTCCAATCAAAGCCATTGAACTGTCCCCTGTTGACATATTGATTTTAGGAAGCTTCCTGCAACCATGCAGTCGAAGCCAGTATAATTACTTTTACAGACAATATCAAAGTCAAGTCAAAGTCAACTTTATTGTCAAAACTGCAATATGTACAGAACATACACAGGATTGAAATTACATTTCTCTCAGACCCCCGGTGCAACAATAACCATTTAAACATTAAAACATTTAATAAACATAAGCATAAAATGAAATAATAGTTTTAGTTTTTTAATGAGTTTTAGCATAGTAGTATAAAAGTATAAAAAGTATATTTAAAATAAAATGAAGGTTCTGACACATGATTGGATAGATTTGTCAACTACCATAAATAATTACTGCACACTGCAGAAAGGTCAAAGGTGGATGACAATGTTTTGCCATGTGAGTCTGTGTGTCAGTTTGTTACCAAAACATGTCATGAACCAATGGACTAATTTTATTCAGATAATTTATTCAGGTCTCTCTTGGAAATGAGTCCCAGAGGCTCAATTAACCAATTCAAACATACAGAAAGAAATTATTGGTTGCACTTCTACAACTGATCAGATATGGCTGCCACAAAACTTACAAAAGAACTTAAACTCAGTCAACTTTACAAATATTGACCCAGCATTTGGTGTGGTAGTATCTGAGAGAGCTCCCCAACACATATTCTGACTGTTGACAGATTGTAATCTCTTGCCATTGTTTAGTCCACGCTAGCTGTCTTTAAGCAAATTATCTCATGAAGTACTGGATAGTATAATGAAAATCTCAGGAAATAATTGTGTAAAGTTCAACTGATTAACCCTTTGGAGCCATCCCAGTTCATGAAGGCAGCTGCAACAAACTGACCAAATAAACCCAATTACTATAATAGCCTAAAAGATATGGTACTAAAGTTTGGTGTGGCTGTAACTGAGAATCATTCTCAATACATACGTAACATGAAAGTACTACAGTACTTGCTCAAAATCTTTGCTTAAATTTTAGCATTTGTCATTGAAGCCAACTAAGTTTGCAAAATATCTCAAGCTAATGTACTGAAAACTTTCAGAAGACAGTCTCTGCCTGTATGTCCACATCTGATTAACCTTTCAAGCCAATCCAATTCAAGATGGCTGCAACAGATACCGGTAATCAACATTAGCCAGCATCAAAATGCCACAAAGTCAGTTTTGCAGATATTGACCTAATAGATTACATATTGAAATCTTGCCAATCACATGATAAAAAAGTTAAGTCAGGTCCTCTGGATGGTTTATTTTTGTTGACACATTTTGACTTTCATTCAAAAGATTTCATCAGTCCAAGGAGCTGCAACAAACTCCATCTTATAAACAGCCCCCTCATATAGTGGCCAAGCAGTTTGATAGTGATGGTTTCTGAAGTCTGCTTTCTGTCCGCCGACTCGTTGGAGGCATTCATGGCCAAAGTGGTTCAAAATTTCACGATTCATGTTCAATAATCCAGGTAGAAAAACATTATTATTGTATTGTAAATTATTATAATTATAGCATAAAAACTGTATTATTGTAATAATATTACTGAGCATGAATCAGGATATTCGGAAACAATTTGGCCTCGACTGCCTCAAACGAGTCGGCGGGGGAGAGGGCGAACTCCAGAAACCATCTGAGCACCATCAAACTGGTTAAGCCACTTTGGGAAGACGCCATTTATAAGACTGAGTTTGTTGCAGCTCCTTGGACTGATAAGTCTTTTGGATGAAAAACAAAATGTGTCAACAAAAAGAAACTCAAGCAGATAAAGTAAATCATTTATTCTCTAAGCTTTTCACTCAAATTCAATCAAACCAGTAGTCTTGTTAATAGTGAGAAACCTCTATACTGTACAATGAAAGTAATTTGCAAGTAACCACAGGACGGTAACATACTTTGATTTGATTACATGAACAAGTCTCTGTGTGACTTTGACAACACCCTGTTCAGCAGACAAAAAGAGAGAAATTTGGTTTGTGATGGGGCTGAAACTCATCGATCAGGACAACTCCCTACAGTTCCTGATCAAGCTGCAAAAAGAAAGCATGTCCAAACTGGTTTTGGATTTCGTAATCAGCACTACAAGCAGCTCTTTGGGTAGAAACAAGGGAGAAACAGAAGCACATATGAGACGTGACTCCCTGCACGTCTTTGCACTACACCCCCCTGCTGGTAAACAACACCAGCCTCAGTCGTGGCCTGGTAATTTTCCACCACACACAGTACAGATGTTTCTGGAAATTTCTAGTTCTCGTAAACGGAATCTTTACTGTCTTCTAAGATGGTGTTAACATATTAATTATAGAAGAGTATTACTTAATGAACTGTACTATTTTTAGTCAGAGCTGTAAATTTCATAATTACATGAATACTGCAAGCACCATTCGTTTTTCATAGGAAATACTGAACACAGCTTATCATCTAAGATAAAAAAGACGAGTTGGCTGTTTTCTTTTGTTCTATCCCTAACTGCGTATCATGCAGTACATGGGAAAGTAGATCCGACAATCCAGCCCATTCTGGTTTGATCCGGTTTGCATGACTTTGGAAACCAGTGGATCAATCCGCGTAGCTGTTAATGTGACGTCAGCTGTTTTTATTTGAATTTTCTGTCGACGGAGTTGGATTTTATCATGGTATGAACTCAGACAATAGCTTCATACTGTATCAATATGAATTTTGACAAACTTGAGATCGGTGCTTTACATTTAGTTTGTGTGCAGAGTGAAATTTACACAGAATATTATCATTTTTCCATGTTGTTTTCATGCTGCCTAACCATTGTTCGAATACTACATATTTCTATCTGTGCTATTTTGAACAATACTCCGTTTGTTGTTTCACCTCAATACACTGATGTTATGGTTCGAACTAAAAATACAAACTCGTTGTCTTCAGGAGGTACTACTTCTAGTCGGATGAACACATATTAAGCTAGCCGTATCACCGTGTCTATAAATACCAACGCCGCCATATTGTTTCTTCTCACTCGCTGCATCGACAAGACTAGAGCGTGGAGGCGATAAGTATTGCATTAGCTGCAGGTTGACGTGTTCGTTATTTTTCCGTGAAACGAAACTATAATAAGATAGAACATAGTTGTTGTTTTTGTAAACAATTTTACACTAAGTTTGTTTTTGATTGCTACAGTAATAGCATCTTCAAAAGTTACTGTGTCAACGTTTTTGTCCGATCTTTTGTAGTTTGTTTTTATTATTCGAGTTGAGGAGTTTTTTTGATTAGGCAAACGTTATTAAATATGAATCGGTTATTTTACTTTTAAATGGCTACTAGCCTAAATAACGTGTTTTGTGACTAAATTATTATTTGTATGAACGTTTAAAAATCAACGGCCACTTTTGTTGGCTAGTTTACTTTTGAAAACGTAGTTCTTCATATTTTTAACGGCCGTTTGCCAAGTTTGGGAGCCGAGACATAAAAGCTCGTTTGCTATTGGCTGGTTTGAAAAATGCAGTGACGAAAGCAATATGGGCGTGGTCAAGATTTTTCTAGTCACATGCGCAGTAATTTAACTGAACTAGTGTAGACGTTAATCGTTGCTCCTGCAAAATGGCCTCTTGTCGGTTGTATGTTAAGTTTCAGTTTTTTTCCCCTCATTACTATTGCTGATGCGCTTCTCTGTAGCCTTTCATTGGCATTGTGTTTATATTTTGCTTTTTTTTGTTAAAAATAAGATTTAGCAGTAGCCTTTGTTAAACACGTTGCAGTAAATTTTAGACCTTAGAGGTTCATCTTCATAATCGTAATAACGCTGCAATTTTTTAAATTTTATTTTACATCGTCATTACTTTAAGACAACAAGATCTTTTTTTTCTTTTTTTTTTTTTGTGACAGTTTTGACCATTTTGGATGGAATTTTTGTTTTTTTAGAAGTCAGCTTCATCAATAAATTGAATCAGATCCTCAGTTGATTCTGAATGAACTTATTATATCTATACTTCACTGGCTTAGAAAGCGAAGATTTGGACTGATGATGGACTGAGTTGAGGGCAAAATGGACTAGTTCTAGAAGATCGTGGAACCAGCGTGGAGGACAGGACCAAGAGTCAAGCCAGGCAGGACAGGACCAGAGGGTGTGGGAGGACCAGAGTCGAGCCAGACAGGACTTGAGTGCGTGAGGACCAGAATCAGGACAGGACCAGAGCATGGAGACCAGAGCAGAGAAGTTTCCAGAGATCAGCTGTCTGCGAGCGTACACCAGAGGGCGCCAGAGGCACAGGGCAGTGTAGCTGAGAGGCCAACACCAGAGCCAGGTTGGGATGGGCACACAGATCTAGCTTCAACTTTAAACTGGTCACTGGTTTGTATACAGGTTTGAGGTATTCCTGTAACGTTCTCAGGATTTAGATTTGTAAAGCTCTTTTCAACAACTGTTGTAGAACCAAGTTTCTCGCACAGATTTCTCTTCCTTTTTTCAGGCAAGCTGTGTAAACCGTGTTGTACCGTGGTCGCATCTCCTTGTGCGTGTGATTTTTGGGTGTCCACTGTGATGAATGCCTTGGTAGTGTGCTGGTGGACAAGCTCTTAATTGGACTACAACCCACTGCGATCCATCGTTTCCCTACTGCTGCTACTGGAAGGAAAAGCAATCCTTGGTCGTTTTGATAGATCGACAGAAGTTTACAGCTCTCGAGTTGGGTGATCTTCTGTGCAGCGAATTGGGTTCAATACTTCGACTCCCCCATTGGTACAGATAAGCTCTACCTACCTCTTAACCCAGCAGTGAGTTAATGCATGAAGTGTACATGTGGTGTAAGGATCCTGTACATCAGTCATTATTAGCTCTGATAAAATTGTTGCAATGGTTTCCTTAGGTCAGCAACTTGGGGGTTAGGGGAGGGGAGGGGGTGTTAAAAGTGTCTGGAGTTTCTCTTTTTTACAGGCCTGCCCCCCAAAGCACACCATGGAGAGAATCCTTGGTTGCACACAGCTACTCTGTACAAGTTGACCACCTTGCGTACAATAGTGCTTCCTTCGGATCAGGATCGTGTGCATCTGCTGTCATTTAACAAGGTCTAGGAAGGTATTCCGTATGTAAGGGGTTTATTTTCATGTTTGTGACATACAATGTGAAAGTTTTATACATTTTTAGGGGCCTAATGGTGGGTGGGCGGGGTGTGGGGGAGTTAATCCGTCTCTTCCTAGACTTTACAGCTTCCTCCTCCACATCGAGCTAGCAGTCGCGTCCCGACCTGTCTGGAAGGTGTGGGACCGACCCTGTCTTCCACCGAGGGAGCCGAAATGGCCAGCGCACGTGGTCCAGCCTGCCTGTCCGGAGGTCTGGACCCGGCGCACCCCTGCACTCTCTGAGGCCGGGGCTACCGGTTCGACCTCTATCCCTCCATGGAGGAAGAGTGTCAATCAAGGGAAGATGTGTCTGCCTGCTTTTTTTTTTTTGACGAGATGGCTGCGTACACGTCTTCGGAGACAGCTAGCTGCCGAGAACCATCCTCCTCTGGGGGTTCGGAGCCGGCCTCGCCTTTCCTCCATCCGGAGAGAGCTAGCAGTCGCGTCCCAACCTGTCCTCTGGAAGGTGCGGGACCGACCCTGTCTTCCACCGAGGGAGCCGAGATGGCCAGCGCACATGGTCCAGCCTGCCTTTCCGGAGGTCTGGACCCGGCGATCTGAGGTCGGGGATGCAGCCGGGCACCGTCACCAGAGGCCGTGTACTCGACGTCGCCCCTGACGGATGCACCGGGCGTGCAGAGCTCTCACACCACCCTGCTCCACGTCCTCCCCGAGATCATCAGATGGGCAGCAGGAGAGTTGGAAGAGTGGAGCATCGCTGAAGAGTAGCTGTGGTAAATGCTACATCAGTCGTGGTAAAATATCTATTGAATCAATTTGCGTTTAGCAGTGGGAATTTTGGGGTGGGGGAGTAGTTAAAATTTCACATACAATGTGAAAGTTTTATACATTTTTAGGGGCCTAATGATGGGTGGGTGGGTGTGGGGGAGTTAATCAGTCTCTTCCTAGACTTTACAGCTTCACACGGCATGAATAGGAAACATCCAGGCATACCCAACAAGATTCAAGTCGACTTGGCCATATGGAATAGCATCCGTAAAGCTAGTCGTCTGGTGTACAGAGCCTGCTTCCCCCCAGAGAATGTGGTAAAGAGTCTCTTTACTAGAAATTTATTATTTAACTTGCAGTTGCTCTGTGGGGGGAGGGGATTGTGTATGTTTGTCTTGCAGATTTGTAAGTAAAGGCCCAACCCAATCCAACTACTGGTCAGGAAGGATTCTTCATGCTCAGGCTTGCGGTATCTGAATATTTTTGGAAAATTAACATCCATACTTTGTAAACTGTATTCATAGTTTTAAGGCAGTTCATGATTGCTTGCTGTAAAACCAGTATGTGTTCTGTGCAGCTTCATTGTATTAGAATGGGGTCTTGTGGGGAGAAGGCTTTTGTTTTTCTTTGCAGTTTTTCAGTGTGCTGTGTCCTGTGTGCTTTCAATACCCAAGACCATCAGGAATTCTAACTCATTGTATGTACAAGTTTCCTTGCGCATCGAGCGTCACGTAAGCTCACTGTGTTCACATTTATCCTAACATTCATTGTTTTGCTAGCTACCTTCATTGCAATTCCTTTTAAATTAGTTACTGTGCCTTTGTATTGATAATACAATGAGTAAACTACCTTTGTATTGATAATACAATGAGTAAACCATCTGTAAAGGATTTTATTTTTGCATAATAAATGGATAGCTTGTTGTGATTGAATACAGTTTTGGTATGCATTTGTTCTTTTGGGAGGGGCTTGTGTGGGGAAGCTTTTCTTGTGCTTTTTCAGGTTTGTCTAGAGCTTGGAGTATTCTTTGTAGAGCACGGATGTGACCTGGGCACAATGACCTTTTTGAAAGTGGAAAATGCAGATAAGTTTAATCCATCAAATAATTATTGGAAATGTATAGTAAGTCTCTTATCTAATTGCACTTTATATATGAAGTTTGTTCTACTTGGAAAAAGTGCTTAATTTTTGATAAAAAAAAATTTTTTTTGATGGAGCTTCATTAGACTACCGTATTTGCAGTAAAGCATTTGGGTAAGGATAACAACAGTTCTAGATACTGTGGAGAGGGTCTGGGGTGTCTTTTCTACCTTTTCAATTTTACAGAATGGTCCAAAGGAAGAATGCAGTCCACCTAGGACAACACAGGAATCTTCCAGCACTTTGAACTTGACCGACATGCAGTATGACCAGGAAGGGTCAGGTTGTCTTGACATCTTTTTTTTTTTAAATAAAAAAAAATTGATGTAGTCCTCAGTTGCTGGCCCTTGTGCAACTGTGCAAGTGGCAGGTTGATCACATGACGACAAATGCGCAACTGTGCGTTTTCTAAATTGAAAGCACTGAGCGACGCTGTGCGTTGTGCAGCTTACATTTGGCCTGAAATGCAACGCAACTGTGTTGCTTTAGTACATGCACATGTTTGGTTGGGCGTGTCCCTACGCTTCTCTTTGCAGAAATCTCAATACAAGACCGGTTCAAGCACAAGTCAAGTCCTCCAGCCTGGAGCACGTAGTAAGATATTGACTTACCTAAAACA
Organism: Argolebias nigripinnis; assembly: GCA_031763805.1. NCBI lineage: Eukaryota > Metazoa > Chordata > Actinopteri > Cyprinodontiformes > Rivulidae > Argolebias > Argolebias nigripinnis. The sequence goes on from JARVJN010001240.1 coordinate 16,795,313, forward strand.
CATATGCAATGTGTAGATGACAAAATAACATCTTGGAACTGGCTTTGTTAACCTAAAATCATCTGTAACAATGCTTTACTTGTAAATTCCTCTTTGGCCTTGGGGCCTTATTGCTTTGCATCTTAAGACCACATGAGTAGAATACAACTCTTTGTATTGTGTACAATGTGTGGTGGGTGTGTCGTCGTGTAGATCACTTTGTTTCAGATCATACTCGTCTGTCCCCTTCGATCTCACCTGCCCCTGAATGCAAAGTCATCGGCGAATGAGTGCCACCCTGAATGAAGTATCGCTCCCCGTACGCTTGAGCTTAAATCTGATCCCCGGCGTCCTTTGCTTTGCGAAGCCCTGCTCTTTGTGTGCTTTCCCCCTTTTTTTCTTCTGGTTTCTTAGGTCAAAGTGTAAATTGTTATCTGGGATGGCCCTAACCTGTGATGGAAAACAGTCCTGCATTGTAAGATCAAGATCTGCAAGCTTGTTTCTAATACTGCATCACCTCAGTCTCGTGGGTGTCAGGTTAAGTGATTATTATTTTTTTGGTTCCCTTAATTTGGATTTTTCTACATCATGGCTTAAATGTGTAACAAGATGTTGCATGTACCTCAGCTCTGCATAACATTTAATTTGCATATTGCAACATAATGTTCATAAAGTCGTCAAACATTGCATTAGTGTATAGTGGGGATGTTTTTTTTTGGGGGGGGGGGGGGGGTGCACGTTTCTCTTTCCCTTGCAGATTATTTTATACAGCTAAATCACTACTGAGCCAGACATCTTAAACTCCTGGGAAGTGGTCGGATGTTTTATTTTGTGTAAGCTCCGCCCTTTAAAATCTGTCGCTTATTAACCAAGAAGACCATCAAGGCCTTCCCAGGGTGCTACTCAGGCTTCATCCTGTCGTCAGACCTGCATACAATCTGCGAAGGCTGCCTTGGAGCTTTCCACGCTCAGCAGGCCATGGACCCGTCCTGCCCAACCTGTTCACTTTTGACGGCGGAGGAGAAGCGGTGCCGGTTCGACCTCTTTCCCTCTGCGGAGGCAGAGTGTCAACCGAGGGAAGACGTGTCGGCCTGCTTTTTTTTTTTTTGACGAGCTGGCCGCGTACACGTCTTCGGAGACAGCTAGCTTCCGCGAACTGTCCTCCTTTGGGGGTTCGGATCCGGCCTTTATTTTCCTCCTCCATCTGGAGAGAGCTAGCAGTCGCATCCCGACCTGTCCTCTGGAAGGTGCGGGACCGACCCTGTCTTCCACCGAGGGAGCCGAAATGGCCAGCGCACGTGGTCGAGCCCGCCTGTCCGGAGGTCTGCACCCGGTGCCGCCCCGCGCTCTGAGGTCGGGATGAGCGGTTCCACCTCTTTCCCTCCTTGGAGGCAGAGTGTCAACCGAGGGAAGACATGTCGACCTGCATTTTTTTGACAAGCTGGCCACGTACACGTCTTCGGAGACAGCTAGCTGCCGCGAACCGTCATCCTCTGGGTGTTCGGAGCCGGCCACGCCTTTTCTCCATCCGGGGAGAGCTAGCAGTCGCGTCCCGACCTGTCCTCTGGAAGGTGCGGGACCGATCCTGTCTTCCAACGAGGGAGCCAAAATGGCCAGTGCACATAGTCCAGCCTGCCTGTCCAGAGGTCTCGACACGGAGCACCCCCCCTCCGCTCTGAGGCCGGGACAACCAGCAGCCGGGCACCGTCACCAGAGGCCGTGGACTCGACACCGCCCCTGCTACATCAGTCGTGGTAAAAGATGTATTGAATCAATTTGCGTTTAGCTGTGGGGTTTTGGGGGGTTGGGGGGGGGGTAGTTAAAATTGTCCTTGTTTTTTTGTTGCAGCTTTTAAGTGTTCAATTAAGCCTCAAATCCTGAAGAAATACAATTGGAATCAATGAGTTTGACGAGGGATGCTGGTAATGTGGTGGTTCGACCTCTTCCACCGCAGAAGCAGAGTGTCAGCCGAGGGAAGACGTGTCGACCTGCACTTTGCTCGACAAGCTAGCCGCATACACGTCTTCGGAGACAGCTAGCTGCCGCGAACCGTCCTCCTCTGGGGGTTCGGAGCCGGCCTCGCCTTTCCTCCACCCGGAGAGAGCTAGCAGTTGCGTCCCGACCTGTCCTCTGGAAGGTGTGGGACCGACCCAGTCTTCCACCGAGGGAGCCGAGATGGCCAGCGCACGTGGTCCTGCCTGTCCGGAGGTCTGGACCCCGCACCCTGAGGCCGGGACGACCAGCACGGATCCACCGGGCGCGCAGTGCTCTCACACCACCCTGCTCCACGTCCTCCCCCAGATCATCAGGTGGGCTGCGGGAGAGTTGGATGAGTTGAGCATCGCTGAAGAGTACCTGTGGCAAATGCTACATCAGTCGTGGTAAAAGATCTTTTGAATCAATTTGCGTTTAGCAGTGGGATTGTTGGGGGTGGGGTGGGGGGTAGTTAAAATTGTCCTGTTCTTTCGTTGCAGCTTTTAAGTGTTCAGTTAGCCTCAAATCCTGAAGAAATACAAATGGAATCGATGAGTTTGACGAGGGATGCTGGTAATGTGGCGTTGGGTTTTTTGGACGTGAAAGTGATTCACAGTGTAAGCTAAATGCACATCTTAATGGGAAACACCCAGATGGGTGAGGAAACTATTCTGCCTTCTAGTTTCAGGTTCATGATCAACAAAAATAGCCATATGGGGTGACAAGAATACATAGCAGCTAAGTATTGGGAGGGCTTTCTTTTACTGAAGGAACAACTTGTTTATTCCTTCAGGTTTTGCTTTTGCCTAAGTTATAGCCAAAAAAAAAGCAAAAGACTCCGGTGGAGGCACTTCTGACTTGTCAGAACGGGGTTCAACTCCCTGCGGTGTCTTGCTTTTGGTATGCTATATGGGTGAAGCTACAACAAAATACAGCGGTCAGACAAGCAAATAAGTTCATGGAGTGGAATCTATGCTGCTGATTATTTCATGCTGCTTTTTGGCATATTTAGTGTATTTCTTAGTTTATATCAGATCCTTATTTACTGTTTCGTTTTGCACTTTTATATTTTTGCTACTGGATGTAACAGGTCTGTGTACTCTGTACATAAATTTCGTACCACATGTGATGCGAATGACGTTAAAACCTACTTGAACTTGGAAGATGATCAGAAAATTAGTAGTTAATGATTTTACGATCTTGAAACCTGACAACTCATAGGACAGAAGTACCTGGGTGTTTACTTCAGACACTGGATTTACTGCATAGTCTTCACCGGCTGAGGAAGATGGGACCTTTTGATCACATTCATTGTCTCCAATGATGTGTTCTTATTGGGACAAAGGGTTTATCATCATCAGCCTTGGCAACAATCTAACCTGTTCTTTCAATTCCGTTAAAGTGTCCCAGTGTTTTAAAAATGCCGTACCAGTAGTTTTATTTTTTTCATGCATGCTCCACGTGTCTTATTTAAAGACAGTGTAAAGTAAATTTCAAAATTTTCTTCAATATACATTATAAATGTCATAATTTTAATGTTGTAAATGAGTAAAAAG
>JARVJN010001240.1:17631891-17643542 GCA_031763805.1 Argolebias nigripinnis
ATTTCCATAAATGACTTGCTAAAATTTAATAGAAATAGTATCAAATGAAAACTATCTTAACATGTGATTCTTGACCTGTCATTGTGTATCTGTTCCTCCTTCTTGTTTCTCTCTAACCCAGTTGGTTGAAGCAGATGGCCACTTGTCCTGAGCCTGGTTCTGCTAAAGGTTTCTTCCTCATGAGGGGTTTTTCCTTTCCACTGTTGCCTTCATGCTTGCTCAAGATGAGTGTCTGTGATGAAGTTATATTCAAAGCAGTCTGCTCCTCAGAAAAATATTGTTAACTTATTTTTCTATACTAGTGTTTCTGTTTAGCGCCCTGAGCAGACTTCTTTTGTGACATGACACTATTTAAATAAACTGAATTGAATCAAATTGACATGGGAATATTTACTTTTTTCATATCAACTGACTTCTGGGCTGATAGAAAAAAAAAACACATAATGCATTTGTGATGTTGTACAAAAGTGAAACTTTTTAGAACATTCTTGTCTTTAGAACATGATTGCCATTGTCAGGTAAAAAGTGAGTATAATGGGATCATGAGCATTATTACAACAGGGGGTATGGATAATTTCAAAGCAAATTATGACAGTTCATAAATCACAAATACACAAAACCTATTTAATTTCACACACTCCATAACTGCTAATGTCCTAAATTCCTATACCCCAAATACTTGACTGCACTGTGCAGGAACCTGAAGGGCCAGGTCATTGTGCAGTGCATGATATGGTGTGAGCCATTGTGAACATTTGGTCTGACTGAGGAGCCCTGAAGACAGAAAAGACCATGCTCAGGGCTGTGCCTCAGGCCTTTAACATTCTGGTAAACATGTTTACCGATGTATGAAATTCATTGTCAAACAAATGTTGCTGGCAAACAATGTGAGAAAACAAGCTGTGCCATCATAGTTAGAACTGATTAGTATGACTTTATGTCAACTATTACCATGGGTTCATTCATAATGCATTACTTCTGCCCTTTAAGAAGAACCGGGAATACCTGCCTGACCTCGCGTGGGGTTTTCGCTTAAATCCCTCTGTGATTAAAGTTCAGTATTTTCAGACACGTGTGCAAAAACAGGTGAGCTTGTTTGGACTTCCCTGCATGATCCCTGAATTTATGGTGGAATAAGTTGCTTCTAGACTAGACAAGCATGATACATGGTAGCCTTGTGATAAGACCAATGAGAGTTAGTGTACCGCTCTGCACATGGCTTGATAAGTGTGATGTAGAGGGATTTGGAAGGGATTTGGATAGATGTGAGGACTGTATGTAATCTTTCTCACCCTCCTTCAAATGAATCCTTTATTCCTTTAAGCCACATCTGATGGGACCTCGGCGGGCACTCAATCAAAACCTCTCACTTCTCTCTTTTCCCTCTTCCTGCATACGGAAATATGCCCTAGCCCTCGCTCAGCAACCTATTAGTAAAATAACCTGCATTGTACAGGATACTGCACTCCACACATAAATATGTCTGCCACCGGTGATCTTGCTGTCTTTAAACTCACACACACACAAACTCACACAGAAACACACCACACAAACTGCCCGATCAACACTTCCTTTCTGCTGTGACCATTATAGCAAATACTGTATTTTCCAGCATCTTTATCCCCCCTGCTGTCCTTGGTCTTATAAACGCAGCGCCTTTAGACTTAGGAGGTCTGACCAAATGCCGCTGTCCTACAACAAAAAAACAAACATAACAAACAAAAGAGAGAGGGGGAGAGAGAAAGTGAGGGAGAGAGAGAATACTGCATAAGAGAGAATACTTGTATAAATAAACAATGAATGAAAGGGTACTCCAAAGAGCATGTGCATGTTTGATCTGAATCTCCAAAAACTAGTTTCTGTTAAAAAAATATTTAGAAAAAATTTTTATTGCATGTTTTACCATCTAATTTTTCATCTTATCCATGAATACCTGTTATCTACAAAGAAAAAAAAAAAGATATCTATTTTGGAGTGATGCAAAGGTTGTAAACGCAGGAAAATTTTAAAACTAAGCTTTTACATTAATATGTGACCATGCATCTAGTTAAACATGAAAACTTTGCAAACTTTTTTGTTAATATTACCTTTGAATAACCAAGAACTCTAATCTACCAAAGATTCTCTCATGCATTTCTGCAATATATTAAGTATTTGCATGCTTTTGGCATATAATCAAGTATTAGTTTTTGTCATGAGGTATCACACTCAAGAGTTCTTGGTTTCCAATGATCTGGATAAGGACGCTTAAAAGAGAGCTTTAGCCTGAGAACCTTCTGGCAGTGCACATGTTTTTTTTTTCTCCACACAGCTCTTCTACATGATGATATAGCAACGGGACAGACTGTTTACGCATTTAGGAGGTTTTCTGCCTGTTTGCGTTTGAATTATCAAAACATGTTGCGTAGTTGGTGATGCCCTCAGATATGCTTTTATTGAGAATATGTGGCGAAGAAAACTAAATGCAAACCCTAACCTCAGAAAGTTTTGTTTCAATTTTCAGTTTGGAGGAAATCTTACATTGGCTTAGCAAGGTCCTTTCAATAATCTAAAAAGAATCAGAACTAATTCCAATTTATGTTATTTTTATTTGAGAGAGAGAGAGAAAAACTTAACTTTTGGAACTTTAATGAACTGTATTTTTGTGTGCTCTGCTGCCCATGTGAGAGCATTACATAACCATTAAACATTTATACCCAGAAAAACAAAGATAATTAGCCACACAAACATTTAGAGTGCTTTAAAACATCAAATTAGCCAGTTTAACAGAAGAAAGGACACCATATATTGAATTTAGAAATAATTAATCTGTTTTTTTCTTTCTTGACAGTGCTATATGCAAAAAGTAACAAATCTGACCAGTAAACAATTTATGGCAAAATAAACCTTCTTACGATTCAGCAGGTTTTGATTTAGCTCAATTTGCATGAAATATTTTTAGGGATTTCATCAGCCAAAAGACACAAACCACACAAACATACACTCCACAGACTTTTTGCTATTCATTTTTCTGATTTTGCCAACATATACTGTTGTCAAGCTTTAGGACTGAGTCCACTTTAGGACCACTGTTACATATTTTTGTTCGATCATCTGCTCCCATGATTGGACTTTGTAAAAAAAAAAAAGTACTTAAATCAGTATGCAAAGGACAAAGCGAAGCAAATTCAATTCCACCAGATATAAGTTTTCCGCTTTGGCCATATATGGCAACACAGGACTGGGCAATGAGCTCACAGCTGCCGCCCATGTTTCATACAGCAGCTGAAGATCATGCCCTTTGGATGTAGCAGAAACCGAATATTCTTTTGAAGAGTCACGCACAGACTGACATTAGTTTGGTTTACTTAACTGGTGGAAGCCCATAGAGAAGTCATCCTTTGCACTCTGGGTGTTTTATCTAATAAAAGGGAACTGTTTGTACTCCTAAAACCCAAGTGATTCTACATTTTATTGACTTTACTAGCTTATAAAATGAACATGAACAAGAGAGTTTTCTCCACGTATGTAAAAAAAACTGCAAACTGTACAGGTTTGGGGTTAGTGAATAAATACTTTTAGAAGAATTCTACAAAAAATAAATTAAACAAGCTTCTCAGTCTTAGAAAAATCCATTGCCTGGGAAACATCCCCACAATCTGACATTTTCACAAAACTGAAGATTAAATAACAATCTTGAAAAGATCCATCATTGATATTGGTTTACTGAACCTGTTCTCTCAAACAGTGTTAACTGGAAAAATACTTGTTTTTCTGCCACTGTGAAGTGAAACAGTACAGCAACAGATTCAGATGTAGTTTTATTAGTAGGTTTCAACCGTGAATGACCCAGGGTTTGAAACATTGAAAAACTACTCAGAGCACGATATGATACTAACCGCTTAGAATGGGTAATACATAAGGTTTGTGTTCTGTAAGAAATATAAAAAGATGATTTCAACCATGCATGACGCAATGGTAGACAAACATAATTACTGTACGTGCAAAAATCAGAGGCAAAATATTTTTAGGTTTACAGTAACGTGGTAAAAAAAAGTGGCACGAGTTATGAATCTCAGCGCCCCATGATAGACAGCATCCAACATCTGCAAGGTGCTTGCAGGAGCGGTCATGTAAAAAATAATAATACAATAATAGTAATAATAATACACTGTAGATTAGCATGCAATACAATACAATGCCAGGTGAATAACTTCACTAAGTGAAACTAATCCCAATCATTTGCTCCCAAAGATCCACACGTGTTACTTGAATGTTCTTGTTTATTGTAATGAGGTGTAAAAAAAACTACAAAGTATTACAGACTGCGAGATCTGTCAGAAACAGCAACACTTGCAATCCGATCCTTGAGTACTGTACTTATAGGGCTGTTTTGAGTCTGTGTGGATGTGCCTGCCTGTATGCATTTAGCATGTGTGTGTGTGTAAACGTGTGCCTCTGCATGTGTGTGTGAGACATATCTCTCGGTTTAAGTGCAGCTCCATGACTACTGCTCCCAGGGCAACAGTGGTGCAGTGAAGGTAGAGACGACTCGACTCTACTGACAACCACCCCCACGACAAAGACACACACATGCACATGCACACATGCACAGAGTTGTGAGCAGGAGACTTTTTTTCCCCTGTCTTCTCTCCATCTTCTCTTCAAACTCTTTCCCTCGGTCTTTCTCTCACTTGTCTCCCCTCCAAGTTCCCCTCAACAACAGCCAGGCCAATTAAGAAATGGCTCTTGAAAAGGTAGCAATTATCCCTTTGCAAGACATAGATGGCTCCTGCTTGCCTCCGCACATTATTATCTCTCTGGTATCCTACAGTGAGGTGCCCGGCCAACCATTCACCGAAACGCCTTACACTCCTGCCAGCCTCACTGCTTCCCCTCTCTGTATCTGGCTGTCTGTGCTGATGAGGGCCAGATTGCAAAGCATGGCGGTCCGCGGCCCGGTGGTGAGCAGAGAAACACAAGATAATGGTTGGATTATTAAGGGAAGCCCTGTTGAGATTTTTTTTTTATCTTTGCCACCACCCAAGCAACCTACATTTTGTCTTTTCTTTTCCCCATCACTCCCCCTTTATCATGGTTCATGTCATTTATTTCCCCCCCCCAATGATCATCTTTGCCTGCCACATGCAAATGAGAGACACCACTGTGGGTTTAATGCTAATCAATACTGTGCAAATATTCATTTAAGAAGTCAGCTGCATGGTGAGCGAGGGACCTGACCTACTTGGAATGCAGGAAGCTTCGTGTTTTGTTCTGGGTGGTATAAAATGCAAGCATGTTGCCCAATCTATACATTCCAATTAAAGGAAAAAAAAAAAATCCCCGTAGGAACCGACTAGCAAGAAAATATACAATGAGATGGTAAAAAAAAAAAGGGAAGAGATGAAAAGTGAAAAATGAAAGAGCTTCGGTGCTTTTAAATAATCATTCTATCTGTATAAATAATAGAAACCTCTCTTGCTATCATTACATAAGGCTTTTGTGTGAAAATTGTGCATCACTGCGACCAAGAAAGAGGTGCAAATGGAAAAAAGGCAAAAAGGATGTAGGTGCCACAGACGTGGGCTCAACGATGGCTCCATCATCCATAAAAGCTCACAAGTAGACACCTAAAGGGCTGGATTAAGAGCCCCCACTGGGAGAGGAGCGCCATGGGACATGCAAAACAGCCTGTTAATATAACTTCTATCCATGTGAGGTAGTCGTACTGGAAAATTTGAGTGAGCTACAGTAATATTAGCCTCGTGTTAGGTATACAGTAGTTGGATGAAGAAAATAAAATAAAATTAATTTAAGATTAAGCATAAATCACCACAATGCCTCATTCTATATGATGCTACTGCTCTTTGTCTTTTTATTTTATTTTTTATTTTTTACTATTTTTGTGGGAGATAAACAAAACGGTGGTCTTCTTGATTCTAATTCCTGGCCTTTTAACTTCAATCCTCTCATTCGAACACTAAACCTATAATTTAAACCTCTTTAACATCACAGTAATCAGCTATACAGGTCACCTTAATGCTCTCAATAATTACCTGTTGTCTCTGATAGCAAGAAAACCTTTGTGCAATATTCTACCTGCACTGTGCTTTATAATTTAACAAATTATATTGTTGGCAACATCTTTTTTTTCTTCATAAAGCTACAGATGATATTAATTCAAAACAGCTGGGGGATGTCAGGAATTTATGTAGAGATTTCCTAAAAAATTGAAGAGAACTGTTGAAGGGGACATGGACGAGTCTCGACAGTATGACACAGATGGACAACATATAGACCCTCCTGATTCTTGTGAAACACACTTCAGCTAAATCCAGGTTAATGTTACTAATAAGAACAATTACCTTATTTGTAGAGGATACCGTCGTACTAACTATTATGTCACAGAAATGGCTGCAAATGAAACCTTGTTTGTTTAGTCTTTTTAACAAACCATCAAGACGTTTTAAATTTTGTTTTCCAAAGAAGTTGTCGTAATTATGTAGCAAGCTCAATCTTGGATGTACAAGAAAGCCATTTTGTCCCACATCTTCTGCTCTCTGTTGGTGTTCAGAGTGAACATAAAATTGAATTTATTAAAAGAGATCCACATTTATCCCAGAAGATGTCAAGGACTGCCTTGCAATCCCAGGTACAGTACCACAGGTGCAACAACCTTATCTCCCCATCAGTAATCTTGAGGAGGAATTATGGTTTTCCTTAAACTGGTAGTTTAAAAGGGCTCCAGATACAAAAGAAGCATCAGCAACGTTATGTTGAAGATATGACGTAAAAGAAGAACATATAAATAATGTATTCTAAAAACTTTAGATAGAACGTAATGCTAACCCGAGTAGGTTAGGAGCAAAGTCAAGAAAAGACAATCTGCCTTCTAAAAATTTTAAGGAGCATTGTGAATCCAAATGATTATACACGTTTTTCTTTTATACTGAACAAACATATAAACACTACATTTATTTTTGCTACCATTTTTCATGAGCTGAATTCAAAGATCTGACATTTTATATGCACACAAAATACCCTTTTCTCTCAAGTACTGATCACAAATGTGTGTAAATTTTTGTTAGTGAGCACTTTTTTGTCGAGACGATCCATCCACCTCACAGGTGTGGCAGATGACAAGATGCTGATTAGACAGCATGATTATTGCACAGGTAGGCCATAGTAAATAAAAGGCTACTCTAAATTATGCAGTTTTATCACACAGCACAATGAAACAGGTGCCGTACGTTTTGGGGGTGCGTGCAACTGTCATGATGACTGCAGGAATGCCCACAAGAGCTATTGCCTGTGAATTAAATGTTCATTACTCTACCACAAACAGACTCCAAAGGAGTTTCAGAGAATTTGGTACTACTGTAAGTCCAACTGGCCTCACAAACGCAAATCATGCGTAACCACACCAATCAAGTTCCTCCACATCCAGCATCTTCACCCACAAGTTTGTCTTACACCAGCCACCCAGACAGCTGCTGCAACAATCAGTTTGCTTAACCAAAGGATAACTGTCAAAAATCATCATAGGGAAGTTCATTTGCATGCTCGTTGTCCTCATCAGGGTGTCCATCTTACTATAGTTTGTTGTAACAGACTTAAGTGGGCAAATGCTCACATTTGATGGTGTCAATTTTGTTAGAGAGGTGTTCTCTTCATGGATGAATCCCGGTTTTCACTGCACAGGGCAGCTGGAAGATGTATGGTGTTGTGTGGGTGATCATTTTGCTGATGTCAACGTTGTGAATCGAGTGGCCCATGGTGATGGTAGGCTTATGGTATGGGCAAATATGTTATGGACAACAGACACAGGTGCATTTTACTGATGGCATTTTGAATGCACAGATGTACCGTGACAGGATCCTGAGGCCCGTTGTTGTGTCATTCATCCACGACCATCACCTCATGTTGCTGCATGATAATGCATGGCCGCATGCTGCAAGGGTCTGTACACAATTCCTGGAAGCTGAAGACATCCCAGTACTGCCAAGTTCTCTGAAACTGCTTCGGGGATGGCTTATGGTAGATGAATGAACATTAAATTCATAGGCAATGAACATTCCTACTATTAGCATGCCAATTGCACGCTCCCTCAAAATGTAAGACACCTGTGACATTGTGCTGTGTGACAAAACTGCACAGTTTAAAGTGGCCTTTTATTGTGGTCAGCCTAAGGTACACCTGTCCAATAATCATGCCATCTAATCACCATCTTGATTTGCCACACCTGTGAGGTGGATGGATTATCTGGGCAAAGGAGGAGTGCTCACTAACACAGATTTACACACGTGTGTAAACAATATTTGAGGGAAACAGACCTATTGTGTACATAGAAAATGTGTATTTGTTCTTTGAGTTCAACTCATGAAAAATGGTATCAAAAACAAAAGTGTTGCATTTATTTGTTTGTTCAGTGTAGATCTGCTATCCAGCTTAGCAAACCTGCATCCCTAGAACATGATCGAACTACCTTCTACTCTTCTTTTTCCCAGAACTTGTACATTGAAGTACATTTTGATTCTGGCTGAGTCACCTGAGTCAGTGTGTTTGATGTTGTGAAACCCGAAACACCTAATGCCCTCCAAAAACATCAAGAACACTGTGTCCCGAGTGCATTTATAGATGTATCAATACAACACATTTTGACAAAGAGAGAACTTCGGGTAATATTTATTTCAGTGACTGGAATTACTAAGTTTTCTTCAAAAGACAAGAAAGACCAAAACTTAAAAAAAAAAAATCACTTTTGCATTTAAAAACACCTATAACTACGATGTAGATTAACTTTGAGTGATTCTGATTGTTCATATAAATAAATAGAAAAAAGTGTTTGCTTAATATTAATCTCTGTGCTCAGTATATCTCAAAGAGTAAAAGAAACATGTACTTTTAAGATTTTTTTTATTTATATTCTGTGTGAATATGACATAAGTTTTTATTAGATTTTCACTTGTGTCCTGATTATTATTAATGCTCTGAACTGCAATGTTTTTTCACTGCTCAAAGATAATATTTGGGGGTATTAACCAGAATGTTGTGTATTTAACGTTCCTAGCAGTATCCTAACTCGTCCCCATGATTTTGTCTTGCTGCAAAATACAGATATTGTCCCTTTTAGATCAGACAGCTTTTGTCTTGCTTTTGATGTTGCCATGTACACAATTGTTGTTCAGTGTTTCCTTGACAATAGTTTCCCCAACATTGACATTATCATCATTTTATACCTCACACACGATTACCCACCTTGATCTCAGAGTGATCTTTGTTGTTTGGACACACAATGCTTTTGGATTTCCTGTTTGTTCACAGCCTGTTTGACTGGATGGATTTCCAAACTCTTGAGATGCAATTTTGTTACAGTTTCCAGCCTGGTGAGCATGAGCAAATCTTTTCATACAGTTCTCTTTAATAGTTTTTTTTATTTTTTATTCTAAAATACCCATCTGCAATTGTGTTATAAATTATTTAACAAAGCAAGTTCTTCAAAAACATGGCAACTTTTCAAATTCAATTGTCATCCAAGTGATTAAAACATGGTAGTTTTGTTGTTCTTTTATTCAAATATTTAATGATGGATTTCAATTTCCCAAAGAAATAAAGTACATATTATGTTTGTTTGTCTCATTAATCATCACCCGCTGAAGGTACAATGGCAATTGTGAGATGTTTGTGTGTAGGGGGCGGGGCTGAAATATCTATATACAGTATTTGTATTCTTTTGGTATTACCGTTAGCACATAAACCACTGGATGGAATTCATTAAACTCTTTACTTGCAACTTGCAAGTGAAATATTTAGGTTCGATCTCCTAAATATTTACTTTGCAAGTTAAATGTTTGGATCAGAGTTAGCATAGATTGGGATTAGCAAATTAAATTGTTATTTTGGAAATTAAATGTTTAGCTTAGAAATTAAATGTTTAGTTTGCAAATAAAATATTTAGCTTGGACAATAAATATTTAGTTTGGCAATTAAATGTTTTGTTTTGAAAATAAATATTCAGCATGGAAATTGAATATTTAATTTACACATAAATATTCATTTTACAAACTAAATATTTAACTTGCAAGTTAAGTATTTAGTTTGCAAACTAAATAGTCAGCTTGTAAATTAAACATTTTGTTGGGAACTATGGCATTTATAAATGAACAACATGGTGAAAATATGACTTTGAAAAAAATTCCTATGAAAGGCTAAATAAATCAAAATCTTGCTGTTAATTTTTGACTGTGTAACTTTCCAAATGACACTCATAGGCTTCTACAGCCATGCATACAGCATGCACGCACACACACAAAAAATTGATGTAACTCAATCAATTTTACAGGTATTGTGTTAACATTTGTTGTGGTAGTACGGTAGCTAAGAATCAATAACACATCAACACGTTCATTTTTATCTTTTGACTTTTTAGGAAATTTTGGACATTTCATTGTGCTACAACAAAACATTTTGATCATCTGAATTGAATGATATGTTATTATAATTTTCTGCTTTATTTAATTTGCTGAGAGGTTGAAAAAATAATTTGCATGAGGGAAAAACAAAAAGAAAGATTGCATATGAGTCAGTAACTCATTCCTTTTTATATAGTCTCTGACACATGCTTTCTTTTTTCTCAAGTTTGCACCTCAGCAAAGTCTTGTTTGGCTGCATCACACTCCCCGAGAGAAATCATCCCACTGGCTTTTGACACTGGATGTCCACACACACACATACGCACACACACACCTGCACACAGAGGCTTGGCTCTTCAACTTGTCTGCAACAGACGACTGTAGAAAAGCTTTCACTTTTCACAGCTGGCCGTGTGGCCAAAAATAATCACAGAAAGAAACAAAAAAAACTGAGATTTTTTTGTTTTTTTTGTTGTTGTCATTTACAATTGCCACATAGTTTTCAAGAATCTTGTTTCATTGTTTGCTAAAACCAATCAATACTTGCTTTTTCTAATTGGTCAGATGCCATTTTGTTACTGTAAACATAATTTACACCTCTTTCTCAATTCCCTTCAACCTCATCCTTTACTTACTGATTTTTTTTTCCCTTTCTCTCACCGTCTTGAGGATTTTTCTGTTCAGACTAAAGGCTTTATTTTTTGCTCTTTCTGCTCTTTCTGGAGGATTTGGCCGCTGTGTACTCAATCAATCATTGCACTCAGCCACCCTCGTTAGCCCTGCTTCCATTTATGCAAGTCCTGCTTGGATAATTGTTTATTATGGCGTTTAATGGAGGGACTGAATACTGTCAGACAGCATGGCCACTTCCTCCTCAGCATGGAAACAGCTAGCCACTGATGTACACAGAGTTATTTCGCACATGTACAACAATGACGTGCAGTGAAGTTCGTGCCAGGTGAGGCTGACTCGTCTGGAATCGGATGCTCACATATATGAAACAAAAATAGAAGCTTATAATTCAATTTAGCCTTTTATTTAAAGGCATCTAATTATGCTTTTAATCAACTCCATACTCCTCTCTTTAAAAAAAACATGTATTATCTTACCATTATTTTAAAAAGAATGACTTTGGAACAATTCTGATGTGTTTAGAAAAATACTTTCGTTTTGAGATATAATCTTCTATTTTGTCTAAACAAATAAATAAAAAAGTGTACTGTTTGGGGGGGGGGGGGGGGGGGGGGGGGGGGGGGGGGG
>JARVJN010001240.1:17821083-17831250 GCA_031763805.1 Argolebias nigripinnis
TGGATGTAACTGGGACCCTGTGTACATAATCTCGTTTCATCACATGTACCACATGCGGTGCAAATCACAATAAAGACGACTCTCTAAAGGTCTTCTTTTTAATTTAAATTATTATTATTATTTTTTTTTTTTTACTGATTTTTAGCACTTTTATTAGACCATGATACCATATTGGGAAGTGTGTGCTTAAAAGAAAATGAATGTGGACAAATGGGCAACACAAGATGAGGTTTCAGGCCATAAAAACTCAACAGCAAATTAAGTTTTGAACATGTTAAAAAAAAATTGTGTTAAAATTTTTCTTTTGCATTAGTCATAATGTTGTTGTAGGTGTCCCCAACCCCTTTCAAGTTTTGAATGTTAGAGTTGTGTTATGATACCTGCAGAGGTGTTCTCTGACAGAAGGCATCAAGACACATGTCCAGGTATAAAACACATGCTGATCATAAATAATGATGAGCACATTTGGCTTAGCCCTGTTTTCTCACATCAAGAAACTCCTGGGTTCAAGCTCAAGTTTGGACCTGGGGTCTTTCTATGTGGAGTTTGCATGTTGTCCTCATATTTGTGTGAGTGTACTCCGGTTTCCTCCCATAGTCCCAAAACAGGCATGTTAGGCTACCTCCAGAACCAGGCCTCCCTTGCAAAATAGATCAGTGATCTCAATGGGATTTACCTGGTTAAATAAAGGTTAATAAAGAAATACAAATGTAAAAACTAGTCCAAATCTGCATACTCCATACTCCAGCACATCGGGTCAGCTGCTGAGTATGTAAGAAATGAGCCATGGTGCAGATTTACACGCCATGGATGGATGGATGGATGGCCACCACAAACTGCTAAAACATTTGCATCAGCATTCTGTAGACATAAAAAAGCCTTCTTAAGAGGTACAGGTGGCTTTGTTCCTTCCTGTAGCTGATGTGTGCAGTCCAGTCTGTCATCCAACTGTACTCCCAGGTATTCATAGGTCCTGATCTCCTCAGCAGCCCTACATAAAAAATACTAACTTTGAAAAATGAACTGTGTTGGTTTTAACGTTTTTTCCACAGATTCAGCTAAAGACATGGGAATAAATTATTTGATGACAAGCTGCTAACAGCCCAAAGAAAGTTTCCCAAATCATGATACTACCACCACCATGTTTCACAGATGGGATATGGTTCTTATGCAGGAATTATGTTTTCTTTTCTCCAAACAGAACGCTTTTCATTTAAACCAAAAAAATTCTAGTTTGATCTCATCTGTCCACAAAACATTCTTCCAACAGTCTTCTGGCTTGTCCAGGTGATCTTTAGCAATCTGCAGATGAGCAGCAATGTTCTTTTTGGAGAGCAGTGGTTTCTCCTTCAACCCTGCCATGACACCATTGTTGTTCAGTTTTCTCCTGATGGTGGACTCATGAACATCAACATCCGTCAATGTGAGAGAGACTTTCAGTTGTTAGAAGTTACTCTAGGGTCCTTTGTGACCTCGCTGACTATTCCACACCTTGGAGTGATCTTTGTTGGTCCACCACTCCTGGGGAGGTCAACAATGGTCTTGAATTTCCTCCATTAGTTCACAATCTATCTGACTGTGGATTGGTGGAGTCCAAACTCTTTACAGATGTTTTGTAATCTTTTCCAGCCTGATGAGCATCAAAAACTGTTTTTCTGAGGTCCTCAGAAATCTTCTTTGTTCGTGCCATGATCCACTTCAACAAACATGTTGTGAAGAGCAGACTCTGATAGATCCTGTAACAGGGTGTCCTCTCACACCTGATCATCATCACACTGATTGAAACACCTGACTGTAATTTTACTTTTGAATTAACTGATAATCCTAGGGGTTCACATACTTTTGCCACTCACAAATATGTAATATTGGATCATTTTCCTCAATAAATGAATGATAAAGTATAATATCTTTGTCTTATTTGTTTAACTGGGTTCTCTTTATCTACTTTTAGAACTTGTATGAAAATTTGGTGATGTTTTAGGTCAGATTTATGCAGAAAAATAGAAAATTATAAAGAGTTCACAAACTTTCAAGCACCACTCTCTAATCATGATGAATGCAAAAACAAGGATAAAAGTGAAACTAATGTAAGGCAATATAGCTACTAACTTTATGAACTAGCTAACTTTGCTATACGTTATTCGACTTAAAGCTAAATAACCTAAACATGTTTGTTGAAGCAGTTTTTACATATTTGCTCAGTGATTAGTCTTTTTACAATTTTCTGACTGTTGATTGATATAGTACATGGAGCTTACTTATATAGCGCCTTCCAGGCCCCTGTGAGGAGCCCCAAAGTGCCTTACAGTACCAGCCATCCACCAATTCATACAAACATTCATACACGGTAGCGGTAGCCTGCCATCCAGACCTACCGAGAGCAACTCGGGGTTAAGTGTCTTGCCCAGGGACACAATGACACATGGTGGGGGGAAGCAGGATTTGAACCTCCAACCTTCCAATCGGGGGTCGGCTGCCACTACCACTGTGCCACGGTCGCCCCTCATAATTACAGAGGTGACTAGGCTTTCGCTGTTGCAGGTCCAAAACTGTGGAATGAGTTACCACTGCATGTAAGGTATGCTCTCTTGCTTACTGTTTTTAGGTCTTGTTTGAAAACACACTTTATTCCCTGGCTTTTGACACAGTGTGAGTTGATTTTAACGTGTCTGTATTGTATAATGTTAGTCATTTAGTTTGTATCTTTATCTCTGTGGATCTATGTATTTTATCCTGTGTCTGCTTGTTTGGTTTTTGCTGTACAGCACTTTGGTTGGCCTTGTTGCTATTTTAATTGCTTTATATATAAAGTGGTATGCTATGGTATGGTATGGTATGGTATGGTATGGTACCCCACCACATGCACTGTAACTGCAGAAGTAGGTAACAATTATGGAAGGACTACTGTAGTTCAATGTTTCAATTTGTAGACAGTCCCTAAGCTCTTGTTTCATGTTTAGTGTTGAGCTGAATTGTGCATTTGAGTTGTCCACAGTTTTCTGTCCACCCCCTGAAAATAACTAAGCTAAACACAACTCCTGCTGTACTCATTTAATTACAAATCCATACTCGCGGTTGACTAAAGTAGGAGAATGGAATGCAAAACTGTGCACATTTTTCTAAACTGAAAAAATAAACTTCTCTTTTTTTGTTGTTGGGATTTTAACACCTGACTTGAGCTCCTCGCTTGACAACATTATACTACTACTGATAGATGCCAATGGAGAAAACGGAAAATTCAAAAAACAAAAATCTTCAATATATCAACCACACTCATATGATCATATCATTAATTTGCATACTTTGATGATGATTCAAATATGTAAAAATGATTGCTCATGCTAAACATAACTCAACCAAGAAAGTGGCAGTTTTTAGTTTTGTGAAACACATGGTAAAATTTACAAAAACGTATTTAAAATACTCAATAAACTATATTCATTTAGCAGTGCGTTTGTAGAAACAAGTATGGATTTTAACAGACAAACTGCCACCTCTTGTGACATAAGAATGAGTCCCTGTCTTATCTCCCCTGTTTTTATTATGCATACACACACAATACATAGATGCTAAGACCACACTTGTGCTTTGAATGCTCCACTGAAATAAGGATAAGCTATGGTTTTAGTCACACATATCAAATGCTTGAAATAGCAAAACAAGCTTCAGACATTCAAGTTTTGCCTCTGAAACAGTGAAAGCGACGAACAGATTGGAGCAAGAAAATGGAAGAGTAGTTTTTTAAATCTTAAAAAAAGAAAAAAAAAGTGGCCTACATCTTCAAAAATGAGAACGTTAACCTGTTTTTTTAAAGACTGTTCTAAATGGAATGAGGTTCTGTTTGAAAATGCATTTCACGCTGTTTAAACTTCCAACATAAAAATTATCTAATTAAAAGAATATTGTTTGTTAGAATGGATGTTGTCTGAAATGCTACGTTTTCTTTTTGTGTTCAACTAACCTTAGACGGTAAGAAAACCTTACCACGCTGAAAGAGCCTCGTTATTAATATCAGCAAATGCTGCAAATAAATGACCCTTAGTGTGCTCGCAGAAAGCCTAATGAAGTAAAGTGCCAGTGCTTGATGATGATGATGATGACTTCAGAATTGAGCTAAAACTGGCATTAAAAATTAACTGACATACACATCTTTCACATTAGCTTCATCTTGGAACATTAGCATAGATTTAGAGTGCGATGGCGTATTCCGGCTCACAGTTCATGACCCTGTGCGCAGTGCGTCGAGCCATCATCTCACATTGGCCTGCCTTATCTCAAAATAATTTCAGGGATATTAGAAGCAGTTTTAATACAGCTTGTTACCCATGAGGTCAGTTAACTGTGTGACTGTGACAAATTCGCTGCCATTGCTCTCAAGCATAATGGTAGACTATCACACCAAAAGAAAGCTCCTCCAATAACCCTTTTTACATTTAATAGCTTTGCACTGCTTTCCATATATTACTGATATTTAGAAAACAGACTAATATCTAGTATGTTAGGTAAACATCTATCGAGGTAGGCCTACTGTATTTAATATAATATTAACATAATTCTTGTATGCATGATTGTGATTTTACACGTTGAAACTAATCTCAGATAAACTGTACAGGGGATTTAAATCACTAACTAATTTAGAAATGAGATTGCACTGCAACTCAACAGTCACAACCCTCTCTCCCATCTACATGATTTATATGCTGCTACTTTTGGAAATAATGGTGCATGTCACACACTTAACATTATCAAGTCACAACAAGAAGCTGTAAAGATTAAACTGTCAAGGGAATGCTTTAGAAAGATATAACTTATGTTCAATAATTTTCTACAGAAGTCTTAATTTGTAAAACTTGTTTTTAAGGCTAATCCCCCTCTTTCACCTTTCATGTTATGAAAAGCAGAACTTATCAGCTTGTAACAATGTTCAGTCAGGTCATCTGGACAGTTTTTTTTGTTTTTTTTTTGCTGAGACGTTTCGATCTTTATCCAAAGGACTTCTTCAATCTGATGAGCCACAAACAAACTGAGCACACTCCCATAGTGTGTGGCCTCTGTGGGCCGACCTCTTCCTCGTCAACTCCTCTGAGACAGTCATGCCAAAGTGGTTCAAAACACCAAACAATGTTCAATAATCCAAGTAAAAATGCAACAATGTTCAGTCAGGTCATCTGGATGGTTTCTTTTATGTTTTGCTAAGACGTTTTGTCCCTCATCCAAAGGACTTCTTCAATCTGAGGAGATGCCAACCAAACCACAAACCACATATTCCATAGTGGGGAAAAAACAGTTTGCTGGTGCTAAGATGGCCTCTCAGGCCTGCCCCGAGACGGGGCGGCAGAGGGCAGGCCCACTCTTTGGTTTGGTGGGCTCCTCAGATTGAAGAAGTCCTTCGGATGAAGGGCAACACATCTCAGCAACAAAAACCATCCAGATGACCTGACTGATCACTGTTGGATTTATACCTGCATTAATGAGCATGAACTTTTGTGAAAAACTATAAATAATTAAATAAATGAATATTTATCATCCAATATTAGGTAATATAATATAATATTATGTTCAGCTCATTATCACTGAGTTCTGTTTATAGAATAAAACTAATTATTGCATGCAGCCAAAGGTGAAAAAGTAACTTTATTTTTTTATTTTTTTTTTATTTTTGTAATCATGGTCTGTGTGTGTGTGTGTGTGTGTGTGTGTGTGTGGTGGGGGGGGTTGTTCAGTTGAAATATCTGCAATGTAATGCAGTTTTAAAAGTGCAATGGTCTTTACAGTACTTGTGCAAATTTCGACACCTAAAACAGTGATAAATTAGTGAAAAATTTTTTTTTTGTCAGAACCTGTAAAAAGGACATTTACGGAGAAAACCAGATGAAATTCTCTAACATTTACAAATTGCATATGGTTTTGTCGTTCTATGGCAGAATGTCCATGTTAAATCGTTTCATATGGATTAGGTTATAGGCTTACCCTGAGCTTTGAAACCAACTCAAAAACCACCTTACAAAGTTGCACAGTTTGTAAAGTTGCACAGAAGGACTGTAAATCATAAAAATACTTTTGTTTTAACAATACAACTTGAATAGGCCTTTTTAAACATCTTCAATATTTATATGTAACATTCTGTCCAGTGGGCAAACACTAGGGAGGCGTAATGAGATTACGTAATGTACATATATATATATATTAGATGTAAATTAAGTATTACATGTAAATTACATATTACATAAATGAGTCCCCATGACTCAATAAGTCTAACTTGTATAAGTAAAGGTTGAATGGAGTAATGATGTCAGCTTTCTTCTCAAATTGGTGGTCACAGGTTAAAAACATGACTGCAGTCTTTCTGTGTGCATGTTCATCCTGGATGTGCTTTATATGTTTCCAGGTCCTTTGGTTTCCTCTTGCACACCACAAAAGTGCCCATTAGGTGATTTGGTTGTTCTAGATCAGGGGTGCTCACACTTTTTCAGCATGCGAGCTACTTGTAAAACAACCAAATCAAAAGGATCTACCCACTACAAAAATGCAAAGCATATAACTATCTTCAAATGTATTAAGGATTGTTTTTATGTACAATTTATGTTGATGTACCTTGCATAACTGAATAAACCAATATTGCACAACACATGTAATAAATCAGGGGTCACCAACGTGGTGCCCGCGGGCACCTGGTCGCCCGCAGGGACCAAATGGGGTGGTGGTGACAGCAATATAGATTTTTTTATTTATTTAAAAAAAGATGGTAGAAACTGATCCCCACCCCACTTCTTTATAATAATCTGGTCTTTTGCTTTAATAAATGTTAAAAAATCATTAGATATTTTTTACTTTATAATGTCATCTCTACAAAAGCCCCCTTCAGCAAATCTAAAGTGGTCCACAGGCCACCAGTTGATAACCACAGTTGTAGCAGGTGGTTTTGGCTCCGGACACGTTTAATTTAGTGAACGAAGGCATAAAAATGGCTCTTTTGATACGGAGAGATTTAATGTATACAGCGGTGCTTATGCATTTATGTTACAGATCGTCAGTGGATGCACCGCGAAAGAGTGTGGCGCAAGCGCACGGATACAAGACAGGGAGCGGAAAAGTGCAGAGAACGGAGAGTAGTCAAGGTTATGCTGTATGAAAAGTGTCTCGTATGATTTGAATAATAAAGCGACGTCAACTCCCAACCAGTATGTTTCTTAAGCGTGCAGAGAAACATCACAGCGTCACTCACCCGGGACGATGCTTCGGTGAGCACCCGGAAGTTGGGTGAGTGAAAAATGACTGCTCCGGACAACTGGGATTTTAGTTCCTCCACCTCTCTCTTTCTCAGCTGGCTTTTCGGTGGGAAGTCGATGTCGTATTTTCCATGAACAGTCCGAAATATGAGTGTTTTCGCTGGTATGTTTTGCGGCGTTTCGCCTTGGCGCCGTTGTTTTTACGCATGAGTGATGACCTAAAGCTCGTCATCTGATTGGTTGCCCTGTATGTCAATCAAATAACGGGATGTTTGATAGGCTGACAATTTTTTCACGTCACGCTGCGGAAAAACATTAATAAATAATGCCTCCGCGATCGACTGGTAGATTGCGATCGACGTTATGGCCACCTCTGGAATAGACAGTGTTTCTGTGTGAACATTAAAAGTAAATCTGCAACTTATTAACTTTCAGAGTCAACCTGTTTGTGGTGTTCGTGGACAGGATCTCGAGGCGAAATCGTGGAGAAGAGAGTGTCTGGTTGTCTCATCTGCTTTATGCAGATGATGCGGTTCTGTTGGCGTCTTCAGATCTATACCTTCAGTGGCACTGGGGAAGTTCGCAGGTGAATGTGAAGCAGCTGGGATGAGTGTGAGCTCCTCTAAGTCCAAGGTTATGGTTCTCGACTGCAAACAGGTGGAATACCCCCTCTGGTGGTGAAGGAGTTCAAGTTTCTGGGCGTCTTGTTCCTGAGTGATGGTAGGGTGGCGCGGGAGATGGATCCACAGATGGGGGCCTCATCCTCAGTAGTGAACGCTTTGCTTCGGTCGTCGTGGTGAAGGAAGATTTGAGCCGAAAGGCAAAACTCTCGATTTACAGGTCTGTCTAGGTTCCAGCCCTCACCCTTGGTCGTGAGGTTTGCATCATGACTGAACGAACGAGATCCCAGATAAAGCAGCCGAAACGAGCTTCCTTCGTAGGGTGGCCACACTCAACCTTCGAAGGTAGCTGAGTAGAGCTTAAGATGCCTCCTGGACGCCTCCCCTTGGAGGTGTTTTGGGCATGTCCCACTGGTAAGAAGCCAATCACTGGAAGGACTGTGTATCTCCTCTGGTCTGGGAACACCTCAGGTCCTCCAGGAGGAGATGGAGGGTGTCAGTGAAGAGATGTCTGGGTTTTTGTCCTGTACCTGTTGCCTCTGTGACCCGACAACGGGTAAACAATAGAAGATGGAGATAGAGTTAACTCAAGCAAACACAAAATATGTCTATAACTCAGTCAGTTTTATAGATATTAAGGTAAATTTTGGTGTTCTAGTAGCTGAGAGTCATCCCCAACATGTACTCTAAGCACTAAGAGATTGTGCAAAATCCCAATCAATGTTTAATTTATACTTTTTTGGGGGATGCATATTTTGTCTGTTATGTCTCTATGGGATGATTTCAGTTACTGGTAAGTAGCTCCAAAGAAAATTGTAAAGCTTTTGAGTTAATGGTCACTTCAGATGGCTAAATAAAGGTTTTCAATCATAAAAAATATTTATTTTCTACAACCTTGTATTTCAGAATATCTGTGTTGGCTCTTGTCGGTGACATGACAACCCGTTACTGAACGGATGAGTCTGAGAGTGGTACCTGCCCCAAAATAATGAGCATTTGCTGTAATGACATGTAATCACAGCTGCGGAAACGATCCCCCCCCCCACTGAAATTACAGAACGTGAGCTCCGACGACATTAGCAGATGGATGTCGCTCTGAAAACCACTACGCTGTTTAACGCTTCAAAAATCGGATTTACCCCCAAATGAATCCTTTAGTTTTCACCCGGAGCAGCTCGTGTCTCTGGGATGTTAATGATTACCTCTGTAACAACAGACCGTGACACTTTCAGGCAGTCAGCACATTTACAGCAGGGAAAAGTGAGTCAACTTGTTATGTTGACGATGAGACCAGTGATGATGCGATGGTGACTGGAAGGAGGGTTTAACTGACCTGAGGCCGTCTTTTCTGCTGAGCGTGGTGACTTCAGGCGTCTGATTTGAGCCTGGCTAACGGGAGAAAAGAGCAGGGAGGTTTTTAAAAGACATCTTGCATATGTCACCTGAAAGTAAAAATGTATTTAATACCTAAAGAGCAGCGGGTTATAAATAAAAGCTGTGTTGGATCTGACGCAGCGACAGACAAAATGTTGGATTTTTCCTCTTTTCTCTTCTCCCGAGCACCTCCCGCCACTTGTCACGCAACAGAGGGCTCACTTAGAGGAGAGTGAGGACGTGTGGCTTCACAGTCCTGAAGCGTTTATTTATTCTAGCTCAGATACATCGTTCAGACATGCAAAGTGTGGTTTGTGTTGAGGTTCTGAACAGTCACTGTCTTACCTGTTGCAGAGAGCTCTTTGGACAATCTCAGCTCGAAGAAATATAGTTTGAGTTTGGTATTTTTTGACAAGCTAACGGCTAGTCTGAGCAGGGCCAAGACCAAATGGATTGATGCCGTTTGACCCTCCTGCTACTTGGGTTAAAATGATCGAGTGTTGAGACTGAGGCCTTGTTGATGATTTTGAGCCAAGGCCAGCAGGAGGGTTAAACAGCTTTAAGAATTTAAAGCAGCTTACACAAACTTTATTTTAGGCCTTTTGCCTTTTAAAAAAAAATAATTTTAGCATTTTCCGTTTGTTTAAACTACGTTTTGTGGTTATTTACACAGCAGCTAGCTATAGCACTTTTGATGCAACCTGGAGGACTACTGGCAGATTTTTGGGGGTGACACTTGATTACAAATTGCATTGGAAGGCTCATATTGATCATGTTAAGGCCAACATGTCAAAAACTATTGCAATACTGTACTGAATAAAACTAAACATCTCCTAAATAAGAAATCACTTTACTTGTTATACTGTAGTTTCATACTTCCATACATGAATTATTGTGTTGAGATATGGGGAAACTTGTATAAAACCAACACAAAACCAGTTTAC
>JARVJN010001240.1:17862357-17872392 GCA_031763805.1 Argolebias nigripinnis
TATATATACTGTGATTACTGGACTATTGAGAACACCTGAAAATAGCTTGCACCCACTAAATTTAATAAGTAAATAATTTTTTTTACATAAATAGCCCACACTTTTCTCTAAGTCGTGGGTGTTCATGTTTTAACAAGAGATATTTACACAGAAAGATTTATTTTACAAAGTACTTTAAATCAAATACATACACATGACATGCACAAATAAAGTAAACGTTTTTTTATATATATTTTTTTTTTCTTCTGAGCAGTGCACGTTACACAGCTGAAAAAAAATAAAGAAAAAAATACAGTAGTCTACCAGGAAGTCATTGATCGCTACCTCCCAAAAGAGATGTATACTGGGCAGCTATGTGAGCGTCCGGGTGAGACTAAGATAAATATTTTGTTGGCATGAAGCTCATTAGCCCATCAAGGGAAAAATAAATAAAATACATTAATTAATTTGCCACAGCATTGTATAAGCCACAGTTTTTGAAGCGTCTGAAAAATGTAATGGCTTATAGTTAGGAAATTACGGTATGAACGTTTCTGTTCTTTTCCTTTACAAAGTAAAATGTCTCTGTGTTTGTGAGGAGAGGCCATAAATTACATATTTGTGGAGAAAAAAAAAGTATAATAATGGCAGTATTGATACTGAGTATATTGGTAGTTTAAAAAGCAAACACTTTTTTTCTAAGCAAAGACATCCAACAACAGTAAAATAAGTACCAGCAACATGATGCTTATACAGAATGAGCTTCACACAGCAGGGAGCTGAAGATGCAAGACTTACAGAGTATAAAGAAAAAGAAAAAAAGAAAAAGCAACAACCATGTGTGCACTCTCACAAGACTCCAGCTTGCTTCTGAAGCCATTTTAATGTGCGTCAATCTGTGCAATCTCCAAAAAGTTCATCTTGCCAGGCTAAGAAGATGAATAAATGAATGTGTCTGACAGAGCAGTCATAGTTGAGATCAAAGGAGAAGGAGATAATTAACAGCAGACTAATTGGTAACCACCCTGAGTTTTCATCAGATACAAAAAAAGTGAAGCATTTTTGGATATTAATTGGAAGAGAATGTGCACAAAATATGTTTGGGTGAGACAAGTTAGCTAGTAGATGGTTTTGATGCAATCACACTTTACTGCAAAGTCATCAGCAATAATTAGAAAACTTGTATATGAAGGGGAAAAACATCAATGTGATGTGTCACAAAAACAGTGTTTCAAAATGACACAAATTACTTTTATTTTCTCCTTGTAGGACTGATTTTATGTAAATTTCATGCTTTGGATAGCATGCAGGGCAACACTTTAATATACATTCTGGTAAATCCTAGTGAAAAATTGATGAGAAATCTTGTAAAATGCAAATAGGCAAATGTTAATAGCTCACATGACAGCATAAGCTGGATTTATGGGTATATATTACAGGGTTGTACCCCAACATGTCACCTTTTATTTGCGCAGAAATGTCATTGCATGTTTCTTTCTGTCTAGCATGGAGCTGCAGGCAGAACGGCAAATCAATAATCGACATGACTCATGAGAAAATTTAAAAGTACTTGATGCTTTTGATGGCAGCATATTGAAAAAAATTTCCCTTGCATACACCTCTGTGAGGATGCTTTGCATGAAAGGAAGGATTAAGCATATACATGTCAGCAGTATTAATGAGTCAACACAAACCTAATAAACAGCGAACATCCGTTTATCATTTTATCCTGCAACATATGTAGAAATGGAGCTAAGGGAACAGAGAACAACAGTCTCAGGTGGGACATTAAAAGCAGTATTTATGTGGCTGAAAATGTCTCAATCCGTGATGAAATATAGCATTGTTAGAGGCTCTCAGCGGCAGTATGCCCCATGGTGCAATTGTGAAGTAATACTCTGAAAATAAAAAAGGCATACATACTAAGAACTTTTTAATCTATTATTACAAGACACAGGAAAACCTTATAGTACAACTTCATCATCTTGAAGTCACCAGGAACACATATTGTGGAGCACATGGCCATGTATCAAACCATGTGAGCCACTATCTTTGTCTCGTTACTAGTAAAACAGAAGAGTTATGAGTAGATCCAAATGTGATAATAATGGTGGACAAACAAGATAACGTTCTCTACTTTAACAATGTGCTGATGCAACCTGTGCATTTAAAATTTAAACATCTGTTGATTCACATACCTTAACCTAAAAGGCAAACCAATATTGAATGGTTCAGAAAATGTATGTTAAAAATATGTTTTTCACTATTAAACATCAACTGGTCTAAATGTTCTTATAAAGCTTACCAGATGGTATTGTGAAGAAATACCGTAGATCTCTAAGGAGACATTAGTTCTGTATTTTCTTTTTTTTCTTTCTTTTTTTTTACTGAAATGCAATCTTCTAAGTGTTCACATTTTAGTAAATGTTATTAGTATTGTTAATTTATTTTGGTTTGTGACTCTTGAAATGTAGCACTTTGAGATTTGCCATTGTAAAGTGCTCTATAAATTGAAAACATCATCACATTGCATTTGTTTGTTGGATGGATGGAGAGATGGTCAATGGTATTTAATCTGCACTGTACCTACTGTACAACTAAGTAAAACTTCTCGTGATTTAAAGATCTGCTCATTTGAGACTCATTATAAACATATGACTTTTGGCGGTCTAAATATTAGCATCATATAACTGGACATTACTTGTCTCTGAATTATGACTACATTGGTTTGCTTATTTCTATAAATTTGGCTCTAATGGTTACATTGTTTTAACAGAGATCCATTGTTGGATAATATCAACATTTCCATTTAGTCGACATTGTGAGTATGGGACAATATCAACATTAACTAGGTATTCATATGTCCAAGAAAACACAGCTGCAAGCATATTGAAAAACCTTTTTTGTTTCTTTTTTCACCTCAATCCCCCACAACATAAAAGTGTATCTTTATAAACTACTGTCTTCTTGTTATTTAATGGCAATATATTTATTATTATTTTTCAATAGGCTCTAAATATTTTTACAGTTTCTTCTCAAACACAATACATGATCTATTATAGGGTAATGTTTATGGGAGACACAAAGAACAACTGCGACTTGTAAACAAATTGTGGCTCTGTTCTTTAAAATGCCTTAATTTACCAATTGTTCTCAAGCCAACAGTGTAATAAGTCCCAGAGGAATCTGACTTTACCCAACTGCAGCGTTAGACATGTTGAAAAAAGTAAAAGTAGATGTGCGGATTATTCAGGCAGAAGTGTAAGTTGGAGTATTTGTGCTTGACGGTGAGTTATTTAGTTCCTTGTGCACACCCAAACACGGTATTACTCGCTTACAACCCCCGCTGGGAGTGCTGGGTCTAAAAATAAAAAGGCCTAACAACACACTTTTTAAATCTCCGAGGGACGCAGATGTCTCGAGTCTTTTTTGAACTGCTCCGGGTTTTGTTACATCTACCTGTGAAGTTATGCAAGCCGTTGTTTTCTTTCTTTATCTTTTATTGTTACCAATATTGTATGGCATGTCTGAGCTGTGATTCCTCACATTGCGAGACGTTGTGGAGATAGGGCCTCAGGGACTCCGAGGAGCCAGTTCAAAAATATCTGCTTGTTTTCTCAGTCCCATATAGTTTTCTTTTCCTTGATATACCCACTGAGATTGTCATAGAGGTTCACGAGGGAAAGCAAGGAGAAGATGCGGTACCCAGCTCCAGTGAGGTCACACACAATTCTCATTACCAACAGCACCAGACAACACAGTTCATCTGTCTACCTGCTGAAGGATGCCAAACCCTTGTCACCATGCAACAGCAAATAAAGGTGATCACATCTCAGCTTTTACCTGTATTTTGCACACAAACATAAAACTGATATGGACTTAGCTCCCATGAATATGAAAAGAATAGGCATTTTTTTGCATATGTTGCTTGCTCCCAAACACGTATCCATTAGCCTGATATTGGTTCTTTTTTGAGTGTGTCTTCAATATCCGTTGTGATATTTTCTCTTTTATACTCCAGAACATTGTGCCATAAAAATGTGAGTATAGAAATGGAACACACTTTGCAGCACACAATGCAGCTTGTATGGATACATTCCTTGCATATCCCCAACTGAGACCATTTTCTGTGCTACACTTCCACATCTCTACAGTTTATTTGTTTTTCTCACCATATACTTAGACCAGATGAGTAGATATGCTGAACAACACCTACTCTGCTATGAAGAAAGCACAACAGTAATGTGTTATGGTTGGCACCAGAACTCATCGGAAGTCTTCCTTTATAGTTGGAAAAAAAATACTTCCAATACTGGCACAACAACTTCAGTTTTAATTGGTCACATCATGGTTTGGCGCTGGACCTTGATATTACTCATTAAGAAAAATAAAGTTGTATCAAAAGAACTTCAAAGTTTAAAAAAATAAATTATGTTATTAAATTCTTTCCCTCATCTCTGGGAGGTTGTATTAGAAAGTTTTTTTTTTGACTGGGATTTGATAAGTGTCACTGGTGATAGCATCATTAAATGTGAAAAGCACTTGTTGGTGTTAGGCCAAAAAGTTAATTTGCAAAACATTTTATGTGGTGCATGTGTTGTGTCAAAAGTTACAAGAAAAAAATGCTTGGTCTGTCTTGGGTTTTTATGTGGCAAAAATTGAATACATCACCTCATCAACAGAATGGCATTTGTCCAAAAACAAAACTGAGAGCTGGAGGCAACAATATTTGCAAATTAGACACATTATTTGCGGTGCACAGCACATTTAATTTATATTTGCACTAATGTCTTTTTACAGGCATAGAACTGAGTTCAATTATGATAAGAAGAATATATAAATGTTTAAAAACAGGATATCCACAAATATAATATTTGGATTGAAACAAGTTCTTCAGACAGATATTTGAATTTTGAAAAAAACATTTCAAAACTTTTTAATATATATTTTTTAAAGGTTGTACAGTGTTTGTTGATAGGTCTTTGAGCAACCTTAGTTTGGAGAAATATAGTTTTATATGGGCTGAATAGTCAAGTTGATGGCTATACAAATGACAGCTAAGACAAAGAGGGACACAATAATGCCACAATTCACAGTTGATGCTAATACTGTTTCGTAAACCTTAAAATAACCATCAAATTTACATTAAGGCTATTTATAGGCATATTCAGAAGACCATTCCACAAAATGGCCAAACAGACTGGTCCATCTTTAAGCTTCCTCTAGCTATTCATAAATCAGAGATGAAGCTGTCCATAACCTGCTCAGATGTGAGCTTCAGGAATGCAGTGGGCCAAGCACAACCAAAGAAGGCATGGGACAGAACTGCTGAGCTGAAGCAGAATGATTCAATACATGTGTCGGATCTCTCCCTCATGTCATTTACTAATGATAGCAAATTAACTCACTTTAGTGGTCTTGTTTGTGGTTAACTATTACTTTGTAATTTGTTGTGTGCCATCACCAATGTTAGCCTGGTAATAAATCTGTTTGAGTTGTTTTATTCAGGGATCTGGTGGTCTCAACTAATGCCATCAGTTCATCACATTACTGAGCCGCAGCACCACTTGTATTATTATTTTTGTCTTCACACGTTGGCCAGCCCAGCCCAATTACTGCCTCAGTCGGAGGCACAGAGGTGCATCAGAGGTAGGCTGTCAACCCCCCTGTTGCCTCAGTATATCTTCTGCATGGACCGAGGTGGTCAGAAGCTTATTCTCCGATTTGGGGGTCTTAAGAATGAGGCTTATGGAACAGAATATAGCTATAGAACTTTTGAGCAGATTAGGGTGCAACTTATTTGGGTCACTATAACTGTGTAACTTAATTTGACAGTGTAAAAGTAAAAATAACAAAAAATAGCTGTGCCATGAACATGTACTAAATAGAATCTTTAAGACTGGAGTTGTTTTAAGACAGTAACAATCCATTGGTCTTGGCCCCACTTAGATCAGTGTCTAGCTTGTTTATCTGTATTTTTTTTGTTGTTTTACAAACTAAGGGGCTTCAAAAAGCTTTCTTTAAGAGTTACAGGTTTTTTAGGTATTACTTTTAGACAGAACCCACTTCTAAAGACTGGAAATATATATTTTAGGTGCAATAATATGAATGGCTATTATAAGCAATGTTTTTAAGGCCATGTCAAACGTTAACAAATATGTTACTTGTGCCATTCACTATTCTTTATTTGAAACAAACAAAACAAACGGTCAAAAAAGGACAAATGCTAACTAGGGACAGTGGTTTGAGCAGTGCACTGGAACATGCCAGTGTTTACAGACAGGAGACAAACAGTCTGGCAAGGCATTGTTGTCAGCAAAATGGCAGCAAACGCTTTATCTTTTCAAACGCTGGTGCCATGGTGAGGACAGCGGAAAATATGGAATTATAGCACAATAATACAGATTGGCTGGTAACAAGGTTAGCAGCTGATAGGATTTGGGGAGAACCTTGTACTGCATTTCTGGGCAGGGGTGAGTGGAGTTTCAAGCCCTGGTTAAGAATAATGGTTTCCCTTCAGGAGGATGTGAAATTGGATTGCTCATACAAAGTGCTTGCTGAGGATAAACCTGTGTTATCCAATTACACACCAAAACTACATAAAAAATGAAAGGTGTGGACTCCTGGCAGCATCGTTGTCCTATTTGTAGACTGAAAACACAAAGATGACAACTTGCACAGCTCATGATTGCGCTTGTCATAACTTTTCTTACTACTATGTGATCAGGGTTCCTTTTCTTAATTTTGAATAAAGCAAGGTTTTGAGAGAAGGCAACACAGTTGTTGATGTATTGTTTATCTTCCAATGCCAATGCAGATAGCACTGTTGCCCAACAGAGGGCAATAGTCTAATGCACAATGCATTTAAAACTCAAGCACACATTTTAAAATTAACACCTTTTTAATTCCAAAATCATTCTCCTTGTTTTCCCAGTGGTCAGTTATGCTGCATCTTTAACTGTTCATTTTAATATTGCTAAACGTTCCATTGACTGATCTTGAAAAATCAGGGCATTTTTATTATTTGCTTCTTCAACGGCACACATGAAATGTAACACCAGCATGTGCAAACATCTTCTGTGCAATTGCTATGACATTTTCTGACTTCTTTATAATTGTGGCATCAAAACATGACCCTGCCTGTCCAGGCTGATTCACATCTGTACTGGTGTACTGGGAAACTGCATGCACATTTTCACAGTGATCACATCAACTATTTTCTCCTCTAAAAGCTAGAATCATGAGCCTAAAATATGCATATGTGGCTGAACAGTTATGTTCATTGCAAGGCAATTGTAAGTTGCTTTTGCAGCTCATTTAGAAAAGGAAATTCCGCTTCCTAATGAGAGTGATTCTCAATTGGAAATACAAAAGTCTTTCTACTTCTAAAAGAGAAAGTCAGCATCCATTTGCATAAAAAAGCCTTTGATTTTGATAGATATTGCCTGCAGTCTCAAAAACACGAGCCTGGGGTGGCTCTCCAGTCAGTTAGCCTGGAGTTACGGCTGATATTGTTCTCTGATATGAAAAATTATGCACGCTGGATGCTCAGCTTAAAAATGTGGAAATGACTTGGCCTTCTCATGTTAAACTTATTGAAGATTACATACCAATTAGACACTAATACAAACACACATACAGAAAACGTTCCTTTCGTTTTTATGTTCTTGAGCGTTTGCATTCTATCTCTTGGGAATAACAAGTCGGAAGATGAAATGCGTTTGTAGCGACAGTGTTATTGTTGGAAGAATATATAATTCACTTAGCTTGGGACTCAGCATCCAGAAAGACCAACTAAGTAAAAGATTAAAAGTAAAACTTGTAAAGTGGGAAATAAGATGAAAACCCCTGGCTTTTTGAAAGTGAGAGTCGACCAATGAATTAGTTATCAACCATTACTGACAAACCCAGCCAGCTTCATGCCTCTTAAAAGGCACAAAAAAAAAGAGACACAACCAAGAAGGGGTGAAGTATAAAAAGGATGGGGAATCGGAGGACCTATAGAAATGTTTGGCATTCACTGCCATGCTCTTTGTTAGTTATTAAAGTACAAATGGGAATGTGAAACTATGAAATCCAAAGATGTCATCACTCAGGCAGGAATCAACCAGTAAAATATGATTTTTCTTCCCTTCTCTAGTGACAACATTTTAGAAGTCCCAGTGTAACATGCATTGTATACGTTTATTAAAAACTGGAGATCTGGCTTTCTTGGGAGCAATATTTTATAGGTTGGCTTTACCCCCTCAAAAAAAGCCCTCAGTCGCCATGAAAAGTGTGATCAGGTGGAGAAGGGCAGCAGAACTGCGATGAGCTTTCTTTGAAAGGCACAGCAGTAATGACCTGTCCTCTCCATGTGGCCTCCAGTGCCGCAGAACTCTGCCACGGTGATGCTTATTTCAGATTAGGCCTGCGAGGGTCCACTGATGCAAGGCAGTAAAGATCACAGGCTCTGGGTCACTCTTGTCACACTGGTGAACTGGGATAGTACTGGGCCTCTTGACAGGTTTGGTGAAGGTGGGGGAGGGGTATCGTCGCGGGTTGTCCAATCGCCCGATGCCCTCCCAACACCCACCACCATGTCGGCTTGTGATTTCCTGCAGCAGAAGGATGATTATCTGCATGACAGAGCTGGATGCATTTGCAACCGGTGACTATGATAGTCCCTGGCAGTGAGCGTTTTTTAGTTCACTGTCTTGTGCTCCTGATAATTTTATGACAGGGTGTCCTGCACAGCTGCAGGAAAGAATCTGTGGTCTTTGCTTCATAAATAATCA
This sequence comes from Argolebias nigripinnis, assembly GCA_031763805.1. Lineage (NCBI taxonomy): Eukaryota > Metazoa > Chordata > Actinopteri > Cyprinodontiformes > Rivulidae > Argolebias > Argolebias nigripinnis. The sequence continues at coordinate 17,871,114 of JARVJN010001240.1, forward strand.
CTCGGTTAAAACCACTGCATGGGACAGATGTGATGTGAAAAGAAAATGATCATGACAAAACCGCTTCCAGAAGATATGGATGTGATTTAAAATTAATGCTTCTCTGTCTGTTTTTTTTTTCCCCACTGTGGTGCTTTTAACCCGCTGGATAAAGCAGACAAAAGGCTGTGGTGTTGTCATCTGAGGACTATCATGATACAAGCTCCTTCAAACTTGAGCTCTCCGGAAGGGTGTGTGACATCTTGGCAGCATGAAATTTCAATGTAATGACTCATTTACAGCCAGCGGTATTGCGTGCGATAAGTATAATAAGGTTTCCATTTTCCAAGGAGAACTGGTAAAAACGATATCTGTGTTAATTTTCTACAGTGACTTTATGATAAAACATCCGAAGTACATAAAAAATAATCCCATTTGAATTTAACATGATCCTATTTCGCTCATAACTGCAAACTGATGTTTCCTGATGAGAACAAATTCATATAGTGGAAATGCATCAAAGTCAGCCAGAGTGGCAGCTAAAAAGTTAGTTATTCTGTCAGAATAAATTATTACTAATAAATTATAAATTATTGGATTCTAAAGGAAATGGGTTCTTTGCTAGAAAGCCTCGCTATGATCGCAAAAAGATCCAGTCTTTCTTTACGTATAATGAGATGTGTTGTCACTTGGCCCTGGCTGCAAATATCAGAATGGTCATAACTGGAAAATTCTTTTTTTTTTCTTGCATCCCAATTAGAGCATGGAGGATCTCACATCCCTACTGTGATGTGACATGGCTTCACATGAACTCAGAGGCGGGGCACTGTGTATGGCGTTGTGAGCATGAACAAAGCTTCAGCTTCTGATTATGCTTCCTTCTATCGCCCTGAGACAATATTCAGCTCGTCTGAGGAGGTTTCTGGGCTATGCGGATGTTTCTGTGCTTGTGGAGCCCTTTGGTGATTACAGAGGAAAAAGGACTGCGCTGTCAACAGGGATGGAGTAGATTTTCTCCTTCACACGTGTTACTTTGCATTTCTTCACTGCTGTATTGTTATTTAGTCTCACATTTGCATTCCATTTAAAGTACTTTAAAATATATATATTTCATGTGCATTATTGGGTTTTAAATTGTAGGGTGACTGTGGCTGAGTGGTTAGAACAGTCCTCCAATACGAGAGTTTGGTGTTCGATTCCACCAGCAGTCACATGCCGAAGTGTCCCTGGGTAAGACGCTGAACTCCTCATTGCCTCCAATGTGCGTCCCATCGGTGTATGAATGTGATGAAGCACTGTG
>JARVJN010001240.1:17981697-17992197 GCA_031763805.1 Argolebias nigripinnis
AGTGAGTGAAGATGGAGATGGGGAAGATGAGGATCCTCCAGTCCTGATGTAAAGCTGTGTATCGTCGGCATAAAAGTGGAAAGAAATGTTGAACTGATTAATAATTGGTTTGTGATAGTCTGTTTTTTTTTGGGGGGGGGGGGTGAGGGAATGACAAACATAAATCAGTTGGTAAGTGCAAATTTACACACACAAAAAATCAGTTGATGTTTTCTAAAGGCTTTGAGAGTGAAATGATGGTAATTAAAACCGTGTCTAAAGGGAAGTCCAGCTGGCTGCTGTGAAACCAAACCAGCCTTCAGTGTGAAATCTAACAAGACATAATTGTGTCTTTTCACTGTCATGGTGGCAGTAAAACTAAAAGTAGCCCTCGTCTTCATCGTCTTTCAGACCTCCCCAAAGCTGCGGTGAGGATTCTCAGCAACGTGACCTTCCTGTTCGTCAGCCTCTCCTACACCGCAGAGAGCGCCATCGTCACCGCTTTCATCACTTTCATTCCCAAGTTCATCGAGTCCCAGTTTGGGATCCCGGCTTCCAGTGCCAGCATCTACACCGGTGAGCTAGTTTTATTCTGAAATGCCTTTGATTTCTTTGTTTTCAATGGAAAAGCGTCTGTTTATACAAATTTAGAGCCGTATTCAGATAGAACTGTTTGTAACATTTCTGCAGCCGCTCAAACGGGCCCAAACAGACCAGAATATTCAAACAAAACCCGGACTGTATTTTCTGTCTGATCAATTTGTTTTATTTGAAAGCAAACTTGAAGAGGCTGTCAGCTTGGAGCTGCAGGTAAACATTAATATTAAAGATAACGGCTGGTCTTCAAATGAAGGGCGGGTTCTGGGATGCTTCACCGCTACAGACGGTGGTCTACACACAAAATATTCATGAACACAAACACAAGCTCAATATCACTCGACATAATACCAAAAAAAAAAAGAAACGCTGAAGCACCTGCATGCTGAAGAAACAGCATCTAATGTGACATGCTCAATGTGTGCTGTTTAGCACGTTAACAAGACATCAACTTACACATGAAACATTAACTTAACATGCCAACTGTGTGATTGTTGTTTTTATTTTGTCATAAAATACTGGAAAATAAACCGCATTTGACGTTTTTATAGACACCCTGTTGAATCTAGACAAGCTTCTATGTCCTGTTCACAATTTACTAAATCATGTCCATGTTTCCTGCAGGATCAATAGTCTTATCACTTCTTATCACTTCTTATCTCTTCTTATCTCTTCTTACTTCATCATATCTTCTCTTATCTTATCTCTTCTTATTTCTTATCTTATCGTATCTCTTCTTATTTCTTCTTATCTTATCGTATCTCTTCTTATCTCTTCTTATATCTTATTTCTTCTTATCTTAACATATCTCTTCTTATTTCTTCTTATCTTATAGTATCTCTTCTTATCTTATCTCTTCTTATTTCTTCTTATCTCTTCTTATTTCTTCTTATCTTATCGTATCTCTTCTTATCTCTTCTTATATCTTCTTATCTTATCGCATCTCTTATCTCTTCTTATCTTATCTCTTCTTATTTCTTCTTATCTTATCATATCTCTTCTTATTTTTTCTTATCTTATCATATCTCTTCTTATCTCTTCTAATCTCTTCTTATTTCTTCTTATCTTATCGTATCTTGTCTTATCTCTTCTTATCTTATCGTATCTCTTCTTATTTCTTCTTATCTTATCTCTTCTTATTTCTTCTGATCTTATCGTATCTCTTCTTATCTCTTCTTATTTCTTCTTATCTTATCATATCTCTTCTTATCTTATCGTATCTAGTCTTATCTCTTCTTATTTCTTCTTATCTTATCGTATCTCTTCTTATCTCTTCTTATATCTCCTTATTTATTCTTATCTTAACATATCTCTTCTTATCTCTTCTTTCTCTACTTATCTTATTGTATCTCTTCTTATTTCTTCTTATCTTATCGTATCTCGTCTTATCTCTTCTTATCTCTTCTTATCTTATTGTATCTCTTCTTATTTCTTCTTATCTTATCGCTTCTTATCTCTTCTTATTTCTTCTTATCTTATCTTATCTCTTCTTATCTTATCGTATCTCTTCTTATTTCTTCTTATCTTATCGCTTCTTATTTCTTCTTATCTTATCATATCTCTTCTTATCTCTTCTTATTTTATCTTATCTTGTCTTGTTTTACAGAAGGATAAACTATGTGAGCTAATATTGGGCTTGTTGAGATCAAATATAATAAATAAACAGAGAAATTGCTATTCCTGTGCAAATGCAGTGTGAATACTTGTTGCAGAAGAACTTGCTAAAACCAGCTGAAATGAGCTGAAAAACATGTGCTGATATGTAGCTGAAATGGAAGAACAAGCCTAAATTAGCAGAAGAAAGCAGAAAGAATTTTTGCTGAATTCAGTTTAATTGAGCAGAAATTAGCACAACATTTAGGAAATTTGCTAAAAAATCTAAAATTTTGCTTAAAAGGCAGAAAGAAGCTTAAGTTACCACAAAGAAGCGGAAGGAGCTGAAATGAGCTAAAATTTGTGGAATTGGCTGAAAAAGCTTAAATCAACATAAAAACAGCTAAATAGTCGCTGAAATAATTGAAACTACAAAGTAGCAGAAATAAGCTGAAAGGAGCATAACAAGCTGAAATTAGCATAAATTAATTAATTGGGTTGAAAGTAGCAGAAATTACAACAAAACTAGAATTTATCAAAAAGCAGCTGAAATTAGCTAAAAAATGCTGGAAAGTACTAGCTTAAATCAGCAGAAGAAAGCAGAGAGAATACATGTTTGCCCAATTAGGCTGAAAGACGCAGAAATTAGCACAAAGAAGTGGAAATTATCTGAAATAAGCAGAAATTTGTCAAAAACAGCTGAAAAGTAGCTTTAAAAAAATCTGAATTACCAGAAGGATGTGGAGAGAGCACATTGTTGCTGAATTAGGTTCAGCTCAGTCTTATAAATAGCACCCTCTCACAGTGGATCAACCAGTTCTGGTTGATCCACTGTGAGAGGGTGCTATTTATAAGACTGAGCTGAATACAGCAACTCAGACTGAGGAAGTCTTTCGGACAAAAGACGAAACGTTTCTACATTTTTTTCATTGTTTTGTTTAATTTTTTTGATTGTCCAGAGGACCAGACTTAGCTTTTTTAGATTTAAACTGAGTTTGAAATGGCTTCATGCCCTCTTGGAGTGATTTATGTAAATACTGAGGCAGCACGTCCCTACATGGTTGAAATACCCCTATCTTTTTCATGTTTCTGAGATGTAAAGGGAGGTAGTCACAGAGTCAAACGTGCTGGTATGTGTGAAGGTAACCCATCATAGCTTAAATATGTGATGTAGTGATGCAAGTGAGTCAGTTCCACTATAGGCAAGATTTAGATATAGGTCCATAATACACTTCCAATTTAAGGCCATGGAATTACTCTCTAAACATCCAATGACTCTGAAATGTCAATTTCAAATATGTAACCCCACAAGTGCAATATGTGACTACTTTGATTGTTGATTTGTGAATTGTCAGAGGCAAGTTAGAAAAAGAAGTAATTGTGTCCATGTCGCATACATTTTGTTCACACACATTTTGTTCACACACTTTTTGTTAACATACATTTTATTAAAAGACCACGTCATGATTTTGATCTCCTTTACATGTTGTTTCAAAATATTCAAAATGCATCTTCTAGTTTGGCTCTATTTGATCAAGAATGTACACTGTTGTTAAGGTGATTCATTAATTAAAAAACTTAATTGCACAAAAATGCAAAATAAAGAAGTGGGCCATTGACTTCAAGAAAAAATATGTACTTGTCATTCCCCTTCTATAAGCCTCCCTGCCATGCTCCTGTATATTTTCAGTAATGTGATTTGCAAGCCGACAATCACATAATTATGGCCCTACACTATATTTATTCATTTCCAAAGGTTTTTGACAACCTACAACTGTCATCCACCCCCAGTGCTAAACCTTGTGCAAACATGAATACTCTCAGCGGTATCTTGATAATTTGATATACTTCATCTTTTGCTTGATTCATCTTTGCGTAAAAATACTCACACGGTGTACTGTGTATCGTCAGCCCTAATAAATAGAAGAATTCTGTTTCCCTTTTGTCTTCAGCTAAGCTCAGTGCAGCAGTGTGTGTATGCATGACAAGACTCATCCATTTTCAGCTTGAATGTTTTTGCAGGCAGAGCCAGCTTCACTGAAAGCTCCACACTCAGGCAGTATGACACAGTTTCTGAACAAGACAAAGATCTAATCATTAATGTATACATTCCAGGCTCCTATCATAATGAATCACTATCACTCTGCCTATTATTAAAAGTTTATAAGTTTTTTACACTTATCTGTGGTCACCTTAAGAGGTTTATTGAAATATTTAAACTATATCAGAGACCAATAAAAGGCCAAAAAACCCTGCAACCCTCCAAGGTACCATTTGAGTCCATTTGCACTTTAAACATTAAACAACATATTTTGTGGAAGTCCCTGGCAACAGCCAGCCAAAATCGTTGCATCTTTTATATCTATGGGCTTTGAATATAAATAAACTGCATGTGAAAAAGTTGTGGTTAAAGTTTAGGTCTATTTGACATGCAAGTGGGGACATTTAAGACAATTTTTGCAGTAAAGGTAGAATTTTTGTTAGATTATTTTAGAAAGTGTTCTTCTCTGTACTATTTGGTGCCTCAAGAAGGTTAAATAATTTAATCTGGACCAGGTTATTTCTCTGTTTCCTGGTAGTCATTTAAATGTATTATTAGATTGTGGTTTTATGCTGTTTCTATAGAAATATGTTTGACAACCAATGTATTAACTTAATACAGTCTTAATATGGTTATTTGGTTGCTGCTATATTGGCATTATTGACTATACAAGATGTAGCTCTTTACCATCATGCAGAACAGAATTCATATATTAGTGGTATTGTTTAATCAAAAAACAATAACTGAGTAGAGAACTCTTGTTTAGCTTTATTTCCAGTGCCACTGCATTTCAGTGCAACACGCCTTTCCATTGTGATCCCATCGGAGGAAAAGCCCCTTTTATATCATCTAGTGTAAACCAATTAAAACCCGAAGAGCAAGTTTGATATAATTAGTCTGTGTAGATCACAGTAAAACTGCTGCACGCACAGCCCTAATGACTGCTGGGTAAATGACTAAATAAATATGCACTTTTTAAAAAATGAGAGAAGGTTCACTTCCAGTTTTCTAGTGTGCTGTGCCACGGTTCTGGTGGCTAGGCATGCTGCCAGCACCAACTCATGAGGGTGTTGTGTCGTTAACAAACAAGCCCCGCATAGCTCTATTCTTTGCCTCCTACAATTTAAAACACAAGATGGGAGAGTGTGCCAATGACAGAGAGGGGAGCAATGCCAGCACAACGTGGGGGAAGTGCTAATGATCAACAGTCCTTCTAAAACACACAGCTGGGGCAGGAAGGGATGAGGGAACTGTAAAACATGCTTTGCTTTAGTCTCCAAATTGTAAATGCTTTAGTGTAAAATACTAGTCAATTTATCTTTTAGCACAACACCCTATGTCAAAAAGTTACTGTCATCACAAGATGTGCACCATGTCAATATCAGAAAGGATTGCAATAAATTAAAGCTAATTTGGATGATCTGAAACTGAACAACACAAAATGTGTTGCATACCACCAAATAATTTGAGAATGGCACAAATACTAGTTCGATTTTTCAGTTTTTACAATGGCACTTTGTAGATACTCCAGAATGTTATGAAAGTTGATCACATGAATTGCAATGACCTGCAACTCATTTATTCCTGTAGCAATCAGGCATCTCAACAAACTATGATGATTTTTTTAACAGTTATTTTAAAAATGTTAATGTCTTGTGTAGTTTGGATGTTTTGCATACCTACTGACTGAAACAAATTGCCCCTTGGGGATAATGAATATTATTGAATTTGAACTTTCTAGACTTTGCCATTGGAAAGGTACTTTGTCTCTGAATGTCGTTTATTGCATTTCAGCCACAAATTGACCTGTTGGCATCATGTCAGTGTTCCTCTTGTTAACACAGGCAAGCGTGTTGACAAGGACAAGCGACAAGCATCACTCTGTCATGCTGATTGAGTTAGAATAATGGACTGGTTGCTTCCAAAGAAGGGTGGTGCTTAAAATTAAAGTTATTTATCTGTTAACTGTGGTTACCTGGAAGTAAACACGTGCAGTTATAATTGCTTTGCACAAAAAGTCTTCAAACACAAGGATGTTGCTGCTAGTGAGACCGCACCTTAATCAATCTTTTTTTTTATCATCAAGAACTACACTGATAGAGGTTCATTTGTTGTGAAGAAGGCTTCAGGGCACCCAAAAAAGTCCACCAAGCCCCAGAACCTTTTCCAATTCAAATGTGGGCTAAGGTACTACCAGTGCAGTGCTTGATCATGAATGATAGCAGGCAGGTCTGAGTGCAAATACATGCACAGCGAGGCAAACACCTTTTGGAAGATGGCTTGGTGTGAAGAAGGACACCAAATGAGCTATTGCTAAAGACTGGGGAAAAATTGTCAAATTTTCTAAATAACTTAATTTTCCAAAAGTTTGGGGCATCTGGTTTTACCTCCTCTTTGTAAGCTGATGGTTTCAAGCAGGATAGCTTCATTTTATTGCAAAAATTATATTGGTCTTTACTGGTGTAGCAATGTGGGTTGTTATGTTTTGACACACATATTCCATTGAAAAGTGATTGATTTTGTGTGATGCTGTGTTTAACCAAACCTTAGGGTAACAGGCTAAGGTGCAGATGTAAAAGCAGATTCAAAGAGTGTGTGGAAAAGTAAAGGTATTTGCCAAACTGTCAGCTACAAGTGAGCAAATTTCTATTTTAAGATCTTGATTTTATATTCAGCTTTCATTGTACTCTGGTTATGTTATAGTCTACCGGCCTGCCTGACTGCCTGCCTGTCTCTGTCTGTCCCTTATGTCTGTTTCTGTCTCTGTCTGTCTCTGTCTCTGTCTGTCTGTCGCACCTCCCTCTATGCACTGATCAATTTTTATCTGCACAGGTTTATTTAGTCATGATTCAAACCCAAATCCACATATTACATATTGGATTTTAGCCACAGCTCAGACTCCTAATTATAATTGACCTCAGCCTCGCAATGTTTTACTCGTGTTTAGTTTGATTCTCTCTCACTTGTCCAGAACGGGCTATGTGAGGCAATTACCCAAGAGAACCCAAGTGTTTTCCAATACAAAAACAAAGTTAACTGCCATTGTTATAAACGAGGGACAATTTACCAAAACATTTGGTGCATAACCACAAAATCCATGTATAGTTTTGAGGGCCATGGACTATTTCTTTCTTTTTTTTTTTTTTTTTTTTACTAATTCAGTCAAAACTTTGAGGGGACACCCCATTTAAAGAAAGACACAGTGAATAACTGTAACAGACATTGCTGTGTGTAATGGAAGGAAATTACTGTTATGCACTGAAGGCAGGTTCCTAATAAGATGAAGTTAATTAGAAACAAGTCGTCTGTAAACAAATTGTCCTGGCAGCGTTGCTGTAAAGGAGTTATCCATCAGTGTTGAAGCGTCTACATCCCCTTTCAAGAGAAACTGTCATCTACGTCATGCAAGTTATTATAAAAATTATTCACAATCCAATATTTTAATATGGTAAATGTATTATCTGTATGATTTTTTAAAGTCAAAATGTATTTGTACTGAGCATGGATGAATTCTCTGTAAATCAATATTAGGTCTTTAAAAGTGACTTTTTCTTGTGATTGTGACTTGCCTCCTAGTATTGAATTTTAAAGTCAATTACACTATCAAGGGAGAAAAGATGCCACTCTGTCAATATTATCAATAGCAATTTTTTGCTTGCTCGCATAGACTAATTGTCAAATGTGCTGAAATGCTCATCTCCAAATGACCAAAAGTAGGCACAGTCAATCTATAAAATCTTATCTTCCAGGCTTCGTTTTTCTGCTTTCTGTGTGGCATTTCAGCTGTGGCCGCAATTATAGCTAAGGTTCACCCTAAGTGCTGAAGTCAGGCTTCTTCCTGGGAATCAAGTTTAATTAGTTGGATGTACTGTGAGTAAGGAATGAATTTGTGATTAACAGTGAGAGTGTTATAGTGACACACTCTTTGATCTCTTTGGCCCTGGTCATCACCTGAGGGAGCTCCTTTCTAAGACAAAAGGAGTGTGAGAGGGCCCAATCCAGTCTCTAGAGAATCACAGCAGTCTGCTTGCAGGACCGAACATCTTGTTAAGGCCCACTGGCTCACCTTGAAAATGAATGAGTTGAGTGGGAATTTCACAATTGGACCCTCGATATCTAACAAGCCAATCACAAAAGCCAATTAGGACTTGGGCATTGCTCGAGGGATACAGGGATTCCCAGACTTGGGGAAGTGATTTTATAAGCTTGGGCCCTGTCTCTAACCTGGAGCAGAATTTTTGTGTTTTCTGCAGGAGTGCAAACAACAGTTCAATCTCACCGGTGGACTGAATCAGATTTCCCTTGGTTCAGTGTGCATGGACTGAATGCAACAGTACTTAACTTTGAGGGGAATTTTACAACTTTACAACAACATGAATTGCTCTTTAAGTACTGCTCTTAAATGCTCCCTCAACAACAATTATCTTATTTGGTCAGAGTAAAGTATGTTTCATCAGAGCAGAAAATTAAGTTACATAAGAGAGATTCATTATGAAATACTGTGCTCAATATGTGTTTTTTTTTTTTTTTTTTCTCATACTTTTATTGACTTTACACATATTACCTCTATAGCAGATTATCCAGGGGATAGGCAGGCACTTTAAAAGTACCCGGTAATAATTTTAGCAAAAATGCAACACACATCACATTGTTGTGAAGTTTTGTTATTTAGATTTGTAGAAGAGAGAAAAGAGTGTTATTTGGGACATTTGGCAATACTTTGGGGACATTAATGACATGGGAAACAAGGGGGCTGCTGTGGCTTGCCGGGCAATGACACGGTCTTGTAATCCTGAATCCACGGATTTGAGCCAAGGTTTTGTCGGTGAGAGCATTCAATGTACAACATTGTCAAAATCCACCATGACATGTTCTCACTGAGGCAACCCCTGCAGAAGGGGGCAGCTGAAAAAAAATGCCATGGGAAGCCATGTTAATAACGTTCAAAAAGATATTGTTGTAGTAAGGAATGATGTGGGAAATAGAAAATGAATACATTACTGCGCATATTGTATCAGAATGGGACATACAGAACTTAATAAAATGTCTCATTAAATTGGCATGTAAACTGGACTCTGTGATCAATGATAAGAAACAATTTGTCATTTGTTTAAAGAATGTGATGAGCAAGAGAGAACATGCACAAATAGACAATTGACACATCTAAGTCTTAACAACATTATTAAAAAGATAGTTGGAGAGGCAAAACAGTAGTCCCTCGCTACTTTGTGGTTTGTTTATTGCAGACTTGCTCTATCATGGTTTTTCAAAATAAGAGTGGACATGAGACACAATTGGCTGACTGATGGATGAGCCGCACAATTGAAATGGAATTTTTATTTAAAATAAATTATTTTTAAATTGCTGTATTTAGCACCTGACGCACATGTGTGTAGCCCAGAGCTGCAGAAAAAGTTTCATCCTGCACTATTACGCAGCCCACACTGCAGGATAAACTTCCTGCTGCAACTGACCAGCTGTTCACCGTGCAGAAAGGAGAAGTGAGCGTGGTCAAGACCGCTTGCAGGTGGCAAAAAGCAGAAGAAGCAGGGAGCTGAAATCATGACATGCTGTGTTCTTTTAGAGCTTTAGAGTTTAAAAACATTGTTCAGAATATTGCAAGAGCGTGGGAAGTGTTTAAAATGCCTTGCACACACACACACGCACACCCACACACACACACACACACACACACACACACACACACACACACACACACAATAAACTACTACTTACTACTTGTACTACTGTTCCTGCTGTGGCTGAGTGATTAGAGCAGTCCACCAGCAGTCACATACCTGGGCAAGACACTGAACACCTCATTGCCTTTGATTTGTGTCCACCATTGGTATTTGAATGTGGTAAAGCTCTGATTAATCTTTTTTTTTTAAGATATAATAAGTAGAGTGCTGTTTGAATGGATACATGTGGCCACAGATTGTAGTGTAAAGTGCTTTGAGTGTCTTGATAACATGGAAAAATGCCATATAAGTGCAGTCCATTTACCATTTACTTTGCTGTTTTTCACTTATGACAGGTCTTCACGGTACGGACCCCCCACAATAAACTAGGGACTACTGTATTAGAAACATGAGATCAAATTATGATTTTAAACAAAACACAAAGTTATTAGAAATGTTTTTTATTTTGTCAGTTATTTTTTTTAAACCCTACTCCCGTCCAGCAGCTAGCGATGATGCATCGTCAACAGCCAAGTAAGCAACCTAAAAAGAAGCACATTTGTCAGTTCTTCATGATGCCATGGTTTATGCCCTGACCCATTTTAAAGG
>JARVJN010001240.1:18068020-18084337 GCA_031763805.1 Argolebias nigripinnis
CACACACACACACACACACACACGCACACACACACACACACACACACACACACACACACACACACACACACACACACTTGTTCCTGTTCATGTAACACACAGCAAAGAATAATAATGCATGGCCATTTATTCCACAAAGGAGTGCAGGATGTTTCCTAAAGCAGCACTATCATCCACATGTTATGTCTCATGGGTCCACACACACACAAATACACTTATAGTATAGAATGAAAAATAAACTTTATTGATCACAAAGGGTGGCACATTCTGAAATGACTGAAATTAAAAATATATATTTAAATGTGAAAAGAAATTATACTGTAAAAAAGTGTAACATTCAAATACAAAAATATACAGACAGGAAAAATAAGTAGTACAGGAAGACGTAATGAAAATACATTTATATAAAATCACAACGGATGATCAAACTTTTTTTAATACAAGAGGACTAAGCAATGTGACTGTTAAGGGCAGGAAGGATTACTTACAGTCAGTCAGCACAGCAGAGGAGTTTCAGTCTGTTTGAAAAGCTTCTGTTAAAGTTAAACGTTAAACAACTTTTCCATGATATTCAATATTTTTGGAAAAAGTTTGTATATACAGTGAATACAGTACCGTAAATTCCGGCCAATAAGTCGCTCCGGCCTATAAGTCGCACCAGTCAAATATGTCCAATAAATTGGAAAAATCCACGTATAAGTCGCTCCGGCCTATAAGTCGCACCTCACTTCACCACTGGTGTTTTGCCCAAAATGTACTGGCTGCTAAATTGCTGCGAGAACGTGCATGGAAGTACTTTTGACAAGATTAACACTTAAAAACTATTTTCTTTGTTGCTGAAAAATATAGCAAAGATGTGTCTTAGTTGAAGTTTTCCTTAATATTTTAATAATAATAATAATATACCGGTAATCATCTCTTTGATCTTTAAAGTTAAACACATAAAAAATATATTTTTGTTAGCTGACATTACAGTAAAAGTGTGTCTCAGTTGAACTTTACCTTAATAAATGCACTTTGACGGTTAAAAAACGTTATTATTAGTGGCTTTAAAATTAATTAAAATGGGAACTGCACCGTTTTTTGACCAAAGTGAAAAAACGGGGGAAAAAATCCATGTATAAGTCGCTCCGGCCTATAAGTCGCAGGACATGAAAATGATGGGAAATGTAGGCAAAAAGGTGCGACTTATAGGCCGGAATTTACGCTCTGTGCTACAAACCCAGATTTTCCCATAAGTAATTTCCAGGTGGCCACTTTGTTCATGTGTCTCTTTAAGTTTTTAGTCTATGTAATAGTTTTTGTGTTTGAGTAAGACCAACTTTCCTCACATAATGATTCAAAGATGATAATTTTATGCAAGCTTTGATCTGAGGTAGCAAGAACAATTTGATTAATTCCTTCCCGGCTAACTATATGAGAAAATATATATGATTGGTGAGCAGAAAGCTCAATTTGAGATTATGCACGTTTACCCTGTGTTGGCTCAGTATTCTCGGGGATGGCAAAATGAGACAATTCCCAGCGTCTTTTGTTCTAATTATACACATGCCTCATTGCCTGCAGCAAAAAGTGGATAAGGGATAGACAGAAATTAAAAAGAAGAGTAAGAGAAAAGTAAGTTTATATCAGCAAAATGAAGAAATGCAAAACCTGTAAATGATTTCATCATTCTGTCCTCCTGATGTGTTCCACAGTGATTATCATCTTCCTGATATGTTCACAGTTCAATCTTAGTCTGAGAAAGATGGAGGCTGTGATAATCTTTGGTACTGTTTGTCAAGCAAGTGTTCAGCATGTTCATTTTCTTTTAATCAGCCATCTCTGCTTCTGTTAGCGTGCCTCAGTCGTTTTCATAGAAATGAACCAATTCTCATTAAAGCATACATTGTCCATTGTCCTGTTATTTGGAATAAGAAGTGACTCTAACGAGTTCAAGAAAGCATATACATTTACAGTGTTTGTGTGCTGGAAACGTAAGGAATGGTGTAATGCGCGCACTTAGCCATTAAGTGAGTTTTGTCCTTCCTGCTCAGCCTTAAGGTTTCAAGTGAGTGATTCATGCTAGTGTTTGGCCTTTTCTTAGCCTGCTCCAGATCTTATCACAATCCACCAGACTAATTCTGTATTCAGAAGAATGCACACCCGCAGAGAAAGCTTTCTTCAACTTATTGAAATGCAGTGAGGGCTGTCTTGTCAGTTGTAAAATTGTCTGAAACCAAGACAAAAGCACAGTGGAACTGCTAGCTCATAAATCACTGTGCAACATTCCCTTTGACACATGCTAACTCAACATCCGACTATTATCAGGCTTTTCCAAATATCACTGCACAGATACTGAGCTACTCTGCAGAATCAATGAACTAGTCAAACAACTGAGGATTGAAGAGCTCTGCAAGGATGGAATAGATGATAACAATGCAGTCCCCAGAACGTTGTCTTGGACCTTTCAGTTATGTGATAAGTCATTTTTCCGTCTCTGTATATAAATATTCAGCAGAGTTAAGCCATATGGCAATTTCTTGACATTCTACATGCCATATATGTTTATCCCTGGATGACTTTAGCTTGCCAGAAGGATCCCTAAATAAGGTCTGAAAGATCATTGCTGCAGTGTTGGCTGTTTTAAGTAGTTCCGTCAATCACTAACGTGTTGACAACACTCCCTCTGCATGCAATTTTTCAGAGTACACAATAATTTACATGCTGGACGTTCTTGCGCCGGCTACAACGCTGTGCTGGCATAGGAACAGTTCTACATTCTGAAATATAACGAACACTCTTGTGCTTGCAATTTGGTTAAAATGGTCCCCCCTTGAATACCAAGAATGTACATATCTTAATCTCATTTGATAGCTGTGCCTAGACAGAGTAATCTCTTCCAACATTATGTGCAGCATGAAGCTTATCTCTTTAAAGAGGATGCTTTTTTTCTTGTTTTACCATGAAACTGCTTCTGACTGAGAGAGCTTCAAAGGGCTTCTTTGTTTCATAATGTGCATGCAGCTCATTCATAGGCTTGATCTTCTTCTTTTTTCTCCCCTGCACTCCTTTTCATGTCTTTTTCTGTCCTCTCCATCTCTCACTTGCTTTATTCCTTTCTTCTCGCCACTGATGTATAAGTTCTTACCATACAAAATTTATTGTAAACATAAGGAAGGCATTTACTCCTAACAACTATTGCCAGTTTTTTTTTTTTTTTTCTGGTTCCTCGTGAGATTACAGATCCAGTTCATTTCACTCTCTTTCAGCTTTACTTTTGTATGTATTTGGCTCTTCTTGAGCGAAAAGACTTTCTAACATGTCACATTTTACATTTACTCTCCTTTTGGTTTAAGATGATGTGGTCTTGCAGTGTACCTAAATACATGTTTATTGGAGTGTCTCCATTTCCATCAGTCTTTTTCTCTCTGTGAACAAAACTGGAATAGTGCAAGGTTTCCTGCTCTATTCTATCATGGCACAAGATAGGAGGATAAAGTGAAATATCATTTTAGTAAAGGCAGAGAAAATTTGATGAGGGCTAAAAAGCAGTAAATTAATCTATTCAAGTTGTAGGTATTCAGAGGACTGAAACACTTAATTTACTATGTTTGGTCACATTTGAAAATGATTACTTACTTATTTTTAAACAGGCGTGTTTCATGAATTGTGTAAAATATGAAAATGTGAAACAATTTAATGATTATTGTGCTTGTACTCCAACTAAGATGAGCAGAGCAGTACCAATGACTTAGCTTCCCAGGATGTATAGCTCTTGAGTTCCATCAAAATGTTAGTAAAAAGTGCTAATAAAGCTCATTAACCTAAAAAAGTATTGACCATTTGTGTTTTAAAGGGAATTAACTGCCACTATACAAAAGCATGTCTGAAAATCTTTGGGTTTTTTTTGTGTGAACATTAAAATGTTTACTTTAAAGCTTGATATTCAGTATTGTTTACAGGTAAACACAGTACAATTTACCAAAACTGTTTTGTCATTTCAGAGTGTCAATGAATTTGGCTTAGACATCATTGAGACCCCTGAAGGTGACAAGTGGCCTCAACTGATTGTTCAGCAGAACCTTGACCGGGAGCAGAAAGACACCTTTGTAATGAAGATCAAGGTGGAGGATGGTGGCAGCCCACCCAAGTCAAGCACTGCTATTCTCCAAGTTACCATCTCAGATGTCAATGACAATCGTCCAATCTTCAAGGACAGTGAGCTGGAGGTTTCTGTGCCAGAGAATGCTCCAATGGGGACGTCAGTTGCTCAGCTTCATGCCACAGATGCAGACTTGGGTTCGAATGCACAAATCCACTTTGCTTTCAGCAACCAGGTCTCCTCCTCAACCAAGCGTCATTTTGCTATCAACAGTTCCACTGGGCTGATCACTGTGAAGCAACCGTTGGACAGGGAGGTAACTCCTGTACATAAACTCATAGTCCTAGCAAGTGATGGCAGCTCCACCCCATCCAGAGCTACAGTGATTGTTAATGTCACTGATGTCAATGACAATGTGCCCTCCATAGACACTCGCTACATTATCAACCTGGTAAACGGGACTGTACTGCTGTCTGAGAATGCACCCCTCAATACCAAAATAGCCCTTATTACTGTTACTGACAAGGATGCAGATTTGTATGGAAAAGTGGCTTGCTACACCGACCATGATGTTCCTTTCCGATTGAAGCCAGTCTTTAATGATCAATTCTTACTAGAGACAGCTGCTCCTCTTGATTATGAGACAACTCGAGAATATGCTATTAAGATAGTGGCCTCAGATAGAGGGACACCTCCTTTGAACACTTCAGCTATGGTTCTAATTAAAATCAAGGATGAGAATGACAATGCACCCATCTTTCCTCAGCCTGAAATTCAGCTTTCCATACCGGAGAACAATGACCCTTCAACACAGCTAATAAAAATCAGTGCCACAGATGCAGATAGTGGACATAATGCAGAGATTATTTATACTCTTGGCCCTGATGCACCTGATGGGTTTAATGTAGACAGGCAGTTAGGAATTCTCTCGGTTGGGAAGCGACTAGACAGAGAGAAACAGGAGAGGTACTCATTCACTGTCATGGCAAGAGACAATGGTTCAACCCCCCTACTGAGCAACGTCACCGTTAGGCTAATTGTCCAGGACCTTAATGACAACAGCCCAGCTTTCACACACCCTGAATACAACTTCTATGTGCCTGAGAACCTGCCTCTCTATGGCACTGTAGGCTTAATCACAGTGACTGATGCAGATGCAGGAGATAATGCTGTTATAACCCTGTCTATTTTGAATGGGAAAGACAATTTCATAATTGATCCTCAAACGGGTGTGATTAAACCAAACATCACATTTGACAGGGAGCAGCAAAGCTCTTACACATTTATGGTCAAAGCAGTTGATGGAGGGCAGCCACCCAGCACTTCTTATGCCAAGGTCACTATTAATGTAGTGGATGTGAATGACAATCGCCCTGTGTTTGTCATCCCTTCCTCCAATTACTCATATGACCTAGTGCGGACCATCACCACCCCTGGTTCTGTGGTCACCAGAGTGTTTGCCATTGACAATGACACAGGTATGAATGCTGAGCTGCATTACAGTATTATCAGCAGCATAATCATCACTTCTAGGGTCTCCCCTCGAGGTCTCTTTTCTATTGATAAAACAACAGGTAACATAACTCTGCAGGAGAAAATAGCATTAGCTGATCAGGGACTGCATAGGCTGGTAGTCAAGGTCAAAGATTTAGGCCAGCCTGAGTCATTACATGCTATCACTCTTGTTCACTTGTTTATCAATGACACTGTGTCAAATGCTACCTTTATCCAAGAGCAGCTGCGGAAAAGTATGGAAACACCACTGGATCGTAACATAGGGGACAATGAGGTAACACCTCAAACGAATGGATATGTAATTGTTGTAATAGCTATCATAGCAGGGACCATGACTGTCATCTTGGTGATATTTGTTACTGCCTTGGTGCGATGCCGGCAGACACCCAGACATAAAGTAGTTCAGAAGGGCAAGCAGAGTGGGGAGTGGGTGTCACCCAATCAAGAAAATCGTCAGATAAAAAAAAAGAAGAAAAGAAAGAAGAGATCCCCTAAGAGCCTTCTCTTGAACTTTGTGACCATAGATGAATCCAAGCCTGAAGACCCCACGCATGAGCATGTTAATGGAACATTGGATCTCCCTGTGGAGCTGGAGGAGCAAACCATGGGAAAATACAATTGGGCGACCACACCCACGACCTTCAAACCTGACAGCCCAGATTTAGCCAAGCATTACAAGTCTGCATCCCCTCAGCCTACATTTCAAATCAAACCAGAAACTCCTGTGGCCCCTAAGAAACACCACGTGATCCAGGAGCTCCCCTTGGACAACACATTTGTGGTGGGCTGTGACTCACTTTCCAAGTGTTCATCGACTAGCTCCGACCAGTACAGTGTCTCAGGGTGCGGCTGTCAGGGGGGATTCAAGACTGCAGGGCAAATCACCACCCGGCAGGTAATTCATGACTTCCTTTTTAAACCCACCCACACTAGTCCCCACTCACACTCCCATTGCTGTTCCTTAGTAGATGATGTGAAAGAGGGGAGGTGGAGATATAACAACAGGGGAATTTCTCACACAAACCATGACCGTGTCTACATGAATGTCATTTGCACATAAAATGGGGACTGATACATATTTTGTCACATTTAATAGTCCAGATTTCTCAGTATCTGTTAATTCTCTAATTCACCCTTCTTTATGGGCAGCCATGACTTCAATGCAAATGTACAGTTGAGGTTAATTTGATATTCTAAAGTTTCAGTAATAACAAGAATAATAATGCTCATATTATTACCTCAGCTGTGAATAGTTGGAGGCAATAGCTTGATTTTGAGGATTGTGTAATAGGGGACAGTGATTGAACTCCACAGTTGAATTTGAGATCAAAAGCAGATTAAGCTGTGTCTATCTGGCAAATATGTTTAACAAGGCATAGAAAAAGAATTGAAGACTGCTTATCTCATCAAGTGTTATTTGAACCAAAAAGTATGAAATACACCCATTTTGAGCCAATAAATAGCAGAAATAAATACACAAAAAAAATATTTTGGTGTGCTAGAATGGCTTGATAAATAACCAAAGCTTTTTTGGCTTCTGTCCTTAAAATAGTCTTAAAATGTGCCAGAGAGGCTGTATGAAAGTGAGGCTCATTCGAATACTAAGGTGCAGCAAAGGGCTTATGATTCCCTAAAAGATACTTGCCAAATGTGAAGTGCCCCAATAAATAAAAGCTGGCAAGGGAAATAAATGTAAATCAGATGTAAGTAGAGGTGGCCTTACTTAGTCCTGACAGCCATAGCCCAGTGCTGTTTGGAAGACTGAGTACTGCTCGGGACAGGGGAAGGGGGGTCATAGGGATCAAGGTGATGCAGAGCCTTGAGACCAATATACTTAAACACCAAGGGAGCAATAGTCCATAAAAAGCCCACCAGGTCAACCCTGCACCAAGCCCATAAATGTTCTTCTTTAATGGCCCCAATTATTGTTATAAATGGCATATGTAGAAACCTCTTTTGCATGGCTTAAATTGGCTGATCTAGAGTTAGACTAATCTCAGCACACATCTTTCTCACTTTGACATGTTTTAGTGAGTGCTTGACACCGAAAAATATTCATTGTTGTATTTCTAATGTATGATTATATAACTGACCTGCTGTCAGCACAATTTAATTAAATAAGGCTGACTGAGCACAGGTAATCATTTTGTTCATACTGGCATATGCACTGTTGTGGTTTTACCTCAAGATTCAGGTCAACTAAGTTTATTTATTCATTCTGTTTTTTACATTTTCTTAAGGATTTATTTTAGATTTGTTTGTTGTCATTGCACTGGTTTGTTTTCTGTTCTACTTTTGATCATATTCATTAAAACTGCCACTCATCCATTTCTAGGTCGATTTCACAATATTGCATCAATAATATGTGTATAACATTATTTATTTCACACGGTGCTCTCCCTTAGTTTGTGTCTTCAGCTTCATGTTGCTCAATGTTTTCTACATTTCTGGTTGTATTGTGCTTTTTTTACTCACGGTATATTTTTTGTGTGACACGGAGCAAGCATTTCTCATAGAATAGTTGTTGTAAATGACTGTTGATCCAGTAAAGTGGAGTACTTAGGCTAATTTGTGGAGACACCCACACAGAGCTGATCGTCATTTCTCTCATCCACCTTTTATTTGAAACCCTAGTTAAAAGCTATGCCCTGCCATGCTGCATCATACATAAGCCTACCACATGCCCCTGGTACTGAAGATTTAATCCATAATGTGTTTATACGACACACTGTCAAGTTGTCAGTATGATTTTCCCCTTCTTACACGTAATGACTTCCAGAGCAGATGCAGAAATATTCAGTTTGTGTTCAACAATTCTGAATTATTATCCCTTGTGAATTTAATGCATCACAGACTTAAATTGATTTTCACTTATGTTGCTGATCAGAGTGTAGTATTTTTGTACTGATAATTTCAAAATCTATGAATATTTGATTAGTAAACATTCTTCCAAATCTTCAGGCTATGTTTGTATCTCATTATTTCCAAGGTATATTTATTCACTCATCTAGTTGAAAACAGGTTTTATGTGCACAATCTTCTCATAGTTTGATAACAACAGCTGAAAACAATAATACAAAATGTTTTCTCAGTGGATATACTTACCAAGAGCCATCCTTAGTGATGTTACATCGACAGCATATCTAATTTTTATGTCGCCTTAAGCAAATGACAAGTGAATCCTCCCACTTTAAATGTTACATTTCCCACCAGTTTAAAATGTGCTTATTTAAAGCCTGTGTCACGGAAAAAAATAGCATGAAGCTATGCCCGATGAGAATCAGTGGTTGCAAAGGTTAATTAAATGCACTAAAGGGTTAATCACTTGTAATACAGTATGATTAAAATCACCGTAATTGGTTTGCGAATAAGGCTGATAAGGAATAGTGGGGGGAAAACAGCCGTCCTTTAAGATTATCAGGAATGCCACAAACTATCCTTGGGCGATTCATGTTCAAGTGATGTGAGGTAGATGACCAGAAGCCCTGTTTGTTGGGGCCCAATTACAACTTCAGCTCACTTTGATTTAATCTGTGTGCTTTCTTAGACCAAAACCCTCTATTTTCCAAGTCTTAAGAAGAACACTTGAAAACAGCACTTCTTCAAAAGATGTGGTTCTTGCTTTTATTAGATGAGGCAAAAAGAATGCGCGAGCACTCTGGAGTTTGTCAAGATGATTTGAAGTGCTGTTTTTAAAACCAAAGCGGCATTTGTTCTTTAAGCGCCAGACATTCTGTCTTTCTTCAGTGCAACCTTAATGCCAGAACTCCAAAAGCAAAGATCACAGGGAAGTTGTTAAGTTTTCCCCTTTTCCTTCATCAAAGCGAAAGACAATGCTTTAGTAACTTTGCAGTGATCTGCCATGCACCAAATGCTAGTGAAAATATCTCATAGACAAAAATCCCACCCATGGAATACCAATCAAGGGGGGACATAGAAGATAATTATAGTTGAAGGTCACCAAAATGTTTTCAGGGACTTTACAGATGTAGCTGGTAAGTAGTAAAGCTTGTAAAAAATACTTCAGAGACTCCAGAGTTGTGCCACCATATGGCTTCATTATACTACAAGAACATTATTTGCAAATGCCACCCCCCGTTTCTATCCTTTTTTTTCTTCTCAAGTCTCATCATTTGCTTTTAGCCCCTACCCCCTTTGATATTAGAGGTCAGTTTGCCTCCAGTGATGAGGAGCTCTTAGAACATTTGCGTTTGAGGAGGACAAATCAAATAACTTCTTGACTTATTTCAGACATCACACTTACAGAAACACATGGCTAATTATTTCATTAATCTTTTTTTATTTGTTGATCTTCCTGCAATGCTATTGTTAGAGTTGTTTAGTATCAAATACATATAAATTACACTATGATTAGATGATATTTAGAGTAATAGGGACTTTTTTTTTTTGCTTCCTTTGGATATGAATTAATGTGGGGACTAGTTTTTGTAAAACAGATTGTGAAGGTGTTGCAGTATTAGGTCAGTCATTGATATGTGCCAACTACAGCATAACAGCTTGATCACACTGAGAAAAAAATACATAAAAAAGACATGTGTAATAATAAGATTTAAAGTAAAATAAGTTATTTAATTATCTAGTTGCTTTTATATATGAACATTAACTATAGTTAAATAGTAAGTACAAGAGTCTAGAGAACAAAGTTATTGCACATTATGGAGTGTATTTAATTCAATGTTGATGCATTATTAAAAATAAAACATTGAAAAAATACAAATGTGTTCACAGTCACTCTGTTTATAATATGTTAAATATTCCAAGATTTTATGACCCTGATGCGTCAGCTATGTGTATTTTCAATATCAAAGTCCCATTTTAAATTCCACTTTCAAGTATTGAGATTTAATTTAAAATCAGGGTGAGGTGAAAACAACACAAAAAGAGCCAATAGTTTTTTTTTTTTTTTTACAAAATATTATGATTTTTAAACAGGTATATACAAATGTAAACAACTCAAACAAAAAAGAAGAAAAACCACCAGCTAAACGTTGCATTGTTCTAAAGTAATTTCTCTAATTTTGCTGAATACTGTTCGTTCCAAGTCATTTTGCTCTTTGTAAAATAGAGACCTAACAAGCAAATATTAGCAAGTTAATTAACAGGTAATTAGACAAGCCTGCAGTCAAGTGCTTGTTCTAACAATATTTGTAGCAAATCTCATTGTGTTTAGTAAATGTCAGTTTCAAAACAAATTTGCCTTAAATCAGTGATGGATGACATGTTAGTGCAGGCTTTTGGAAACAAAACATCAGTCAACTTAAGTTGGGGATATTTGTTGTTTCACTGCCATACACAGTTGACTGATGGCTTCCAACATCAGGTGGGGGAAGAGAGAACTACCGGTAATTTGCCCTTTACATGACTAGAGAAAACCCCATAATGTCTTTGTCATCTTAGTAAAAAGGGATAAACCAGAATCAGGCCCATGCCTAATTTAAAGGTTATTTATTGTCATTCGCATCACTTGTGGTACATGAGGTGGAACAAAATTGTGTACTCAAGTTTCCAGTTACACCCAAAAATGGCAAAAATATAAAGTATAAAAAGAAACAGTAATTAAGGATCTAAGATATACACTAAGATGTACGCTAAACAAATGCTAGCAATACACTAAAAGGTCTAAGATGTACACTAAACATTAATAATGTAAAATAATATGGTATATTCAACAGCTGCCCAAACACAAACATGTATGTGTCAACATTTGTGTTTCAACTTATATAATTTATGAACATATATTCAACATATACAAACATGTCAACATATATGTCACCCTTTACATGCCAAAGGGGGAAAAAATGTTTGAACAGAGATTAGCTCAACTTTTGAATCAGATACGTGCATTATATTCTAAAAGAAATATTGTTCTTGCTTGTGTCTTGATATCATTATTATGTTTGGTTGATTTCTATTTTATTTTATTTCTTGTTTCTGTTGAGCCATTGCGTCTGCAGTCACTACCCAACGTCAGCCCCATCAGGTCCAATTGATTATCCCTGTTTTAAGTACTTGCAGATGTGCTGCTAACTGTCTGAGGAACAACAAAATGTTATCTTCTGTACATATCAGAGGACTCAACTGGCAAGGGTCCGAATGAGAGTGGGCCTAAATTGATTCAAATGGTTTGCTTTTAGGGGAAATGAAGAGTGCTGCGCTAGTGTGGTGGGAGACCAAAAAAATAAAAAAAAATCACAAATTGCGAGTCCTAATTGGAAAAGATTGCATGCTCTGATAAGTACAGGAAAATACACAAACTTGTGACACGAGGCATTCTTCAAGGAAACCTGACATGACTTGACTGCCAACAGTTCCTTGAAGAAAGCTTTTCTACAAACCATTCCTTTTTTCTTTTTTTTTTTATGTTTTTTTTTCTTCAGCATCAGTTTAGCCTCACACCAATAAGGCTACAGCTTAGGTTGCTCAGAGCTCATTGATATTGTAACCACAATCTCCCTATATCTGTCTGTCTCTCTATATTTCAGGAGATGGCACTGAACCCACCACACTATGGCACACTCTGTGACACAGGTACAGCTCGCTCCCACAGGATTAAAATCAATCTCTAGCTCCCACTTCCTTAAGGGGAAGAGAAAGAGAGAAAAGAGAGAGGGCAGAGAAAGATAAAAGATGGAAGAACTGAAGAGGTGAAACAAGTACTATGCTGTCTCTACAGCCCCAAACGGCACCTCTTCATTCATTTGAGCATATATGATGAACTTGGAGAGGGACAGGCAGGTGGGGCGTCTCAGAAAAGAAGATGCGCTTCATGTCCCTGTCTGAAACTTGACAAAGTTCCTCTTGTGCATCTGTTGGACGTCTGAAACGCTTCATGCTAGTTTTAGTTTTATGCTACGTTATACCTGTTTCCGTGCGGAGGGTTTGCCCTGCAACCTCGCAAGACAATGTCCAATTCAAGATCCCCAACTGTAAAATAGGTGTCAAATACAGTCAGTAGATCTGTAAAGTATGTTTATATGTATGTATGTATATCTATCACAAATTTGATGGTGTTTATATTTATTAACTGCTTTTATTTGCCTTGTTTAAAAAAAATAACAGCCTAGTGGCCATTTTATTTTCTTACCTTTTTGGTTTTATATCTTTAATTCTTTACAATGTATTTATGCTGCAATGCCTTCAACCTGTAGGCTTAAATTGCTCACATTTTCTTACTCTTTGCCCTTTTTCTGTTCCACTTTTGATACCAATGATAGCATTGTGACTGACGAGTTATAGAAATGCACTCAGCCCCTCAACAGAATCACAACAACAGTACCGTACTTTTTGTGTGCGTGTGTGTATGTGTGTGCTAAAGATCACCAAGCTGTTATTACACAGGAAGAAATGGTAGGACAAGTTTAATACTTTGAGCTAAGCCACAATCACAAGGGACTAACTGCTCGGGTCATAATCAAAAGCTGTTTATGTAGGGCAGATTCAAAGCGCGCTAAGCCTAACCTTTTGTGTGTCGCTTTTCTGTTCCTAAATCAGAAGTGATTTACCCAAGAGATCTACATTTAAATGACTCCAGATGGTTAAAAAAAAGAAAGAAAGAAAGAAAAATAATCATCCTCAAACAGTGGTTGCTGATGATGAACAAAAAGGACTAAAAGTGATTTTCCTGCAAATGTAAACCAGGATTTACGTTAAAGAAAAAGTAGCAATAAATTTGCATTTGCATGTGACAGAAACACAAAAAACGTACTAGGCCCATTTTTGGAGCATAACTTAATTCAGCTTTTTCTTTAAATTTAGGCTCATGATGACATGCTCTAAAATCAGTTGTCCAAAGTAACTGGCTTGATGGGTTAGTGGCACGACTGTGCAATATCCCTGGTAAACGGTGAGCTCAAAATATATTCAGTAGGTTAAGGCCGAACAGGCACCATCATACACACTTATGACCGTAGAATTAGAGATGTTAATATAGACATAACCTGTGTATTCACTCAAAAATGTACAGACAAAGTGGACCAGGGGCTGTTTCCCCCTTCTGTGAGACTGTTTATAGGTAAATTAAATTACTGCACGGAACAGCAGCCCTTTTGATCTTTTTTTTTTTCAGTCTAAATTTGTCATGATTGTACAGACTATGTCTACTTTACAGCTTTTAATTTTATATGCTTTTGCCTCTCTGTGAAGCAGGTTATTATTCAAAGAAAATATATTTGTGAAATTATATTATCAAATATATTCACTATTTCATAGGCGCCACGGTATGAAATACACACAGCATCTTAGCACTGTGTAATAATTAGATTTACCTGATCTTTGGGGGAAAGGGAAAAATACATTGGGAAAGCTTTTTGTCTTTGTAAGGGAGACAGACAACCTCACTTTTATTCGATGTGAAATACAATATGCACCTTACATGATCTTTGTAATTGACTTTTATTTGCCAGTGTGGAGAAAATTGTAAATGTTTTGTTTATGTATGTGTGAGCTTCTGAAATTTATTAAAGTCTTTTTGCATTGTACTCAATATTTTTGATGACTCTTCTTACTCACTGTTCTTGGCATTTAATATTAGTTTCAGTCGTTTGCACATTTCAGCTCCTGTGTATGTTTGGCATAAACAGACAGACAACATTTTTTGGGAAAAAATAATATTCCTATAGAAATAATCTGTTTTCAGACAGGTTGTGACCTTTTGGAGAAAGTGTAGCTCTGCTGGTTTGGACACCGTTAATGGGTGCTCCATACAGTAAGTGCAGACAATTGATGGGCTCATCTTTGCCACAGAAAAACACCCGTATATCCCATCTCCATTTTTCAAATGGTATGGTTATGGTATTGAATTGGAGAGGGAAAATAAGTTTTTGATGTACATCAGTAACAGATTAGAGATATAAAGTTATGTAAATGTGGTGAGAGCACATCCTTTGAAGTCTACAGCCCAAAACAGAAGAACATAATCTGCTTTGAATCAACTTTTTTTTGTTTGTTTTGTTTTGTTTCCCCGTCCATGTCAGTTCATAATGATTATTTGATAATGATAGCTTTCTTATTACAATTGCACATAAATTCAGAGCTTTAA
Organism: Argolebias nigripinnis; assembly: GCA_031763805.1. Classification (NCBI taxonomy): domain Eukaryota; kingdom Metazoa; phylum Chordata; class Actinopteri; order Cyprinodontiformes; family Rivulidae; genus Argolebias; species Argolebias nigripinnis. The sequence continues at coordinate 18,082,678 of JARVJN010001240.1, forward strand.
AAGTCTGAAAGAGAGATTGGTATGGGGAGGTACAATAACCAGCCCTCAGACATTCTGTTATTCAGTCTTTATGTAGATTGGATCCAAAAATACAGACTTGAAAGGCATAAAACAAAGCCTGACAACAGAAAATGTTTAATTGCTTATCAAAGTTGCTTCTGATTTTTCAACTGAGAGAGAACTAATCAGTCCCCTCGGGAAAAGAGTCCTTGGTGATTTGAGAAAATGGTACATACACAAGGAGAATAGTCTGGTGGTGTTTAAATGTCATTTTTCTATTAATAGATAAATATGAACCCGTTAAATGCATCACGGTTACTCACAAATGGAGATACAAGAGGGTTATTGCTCAAAGTAGCATTGTCTGTCCAAGCAGGGAAATTAGGTTGTTGATTTTTATACAATTTATAATTAAGTAATAATTGTTTTTAAATGAGCTACCAAAAAAAAAAAAAAAACACTACTCAAACATACCACATTCATCTACCCATCTGTCAATCCATCCATTATTTTTACCCGCTTCTTCCTCTTCGGGTTGCGGGGGTCACTGGTGCCCAGCAGTCAATGTGTGAGAGGCAGGGAACACCTTGGACAGGTCGCAAGTCCATCACAGGGACACAAAGAGACAAACGAGACAAACAACCATTCACTGTCTCAGTCACATCTAGGGACAGTTTCCTAACATACATGGTTTTGGTCCGTAACATCTATGTATAAATATTAAATCAAGAGATTTTTTTTTTTGAATTATTCCTAATGAGAGGATGAGATTAATTCTGGTCATGATTGACTGGCTAGTTCAAATAAGGTCAAGACAAACGTGGGTTGCTTTCATTTTAAAACAATTTCAGACTCTAAATCGTTCATGCAAACATTGTTTTATAAATGTTCTGATGCATGCTCATTAATCCAGGAAGATAAATGTAACAAGGTTGAGTCAGGTCCTCTGGACAATTCTTCTTTGTTGATATGTTTTGTTTTTATCAAAAAATACTTCTTCAGTCTAAGAAACTGCAAAAGTCTAATAAGCAGCACCTACTTTTAGTGGATCAGCCAGTTTTTTTGATGGAAGTCAAATCTAGTTGTTCACATGCAAAAGGAGGATCATCAGCCTAAAAACAGATTGTTAGTGCCTTGATGGCTGCATGGTATAGTTATTATTACTCGCCAGAACAGCATTGTAAGAGAGTGACAGTTGGACACGAATACCTCTGCCCGTTTAAGATGGATGGGTTCTCTTCACAAAGATGGTTTCCTTAACTCCTCTCTCAAACCAACTGGATGTATGTGCTGGATGGCCCAGCACAGAAGAGCAACATCATCAGGCCAGGATTCCACAGTTTACTCTTATCTGCAGGCCAGCAGTCACTCTTTCATCAATGAAGATATGCACATACTGGATAGAGAGGAATGTTGGTTTGAGAACCCAACTATCGTTACACAGGGGCAAATGTTTCCATGTCCAAATGTCCCCCTTTATATTGCTGGTATTGCAAGTATCCCTCTGTGAATAGTAAGCTCTTCTTCTAGTTCTAAGACCAAGTTTTTATGTCTATTTTTTGTACTTTATTGTGTGTGTGTTTCCTGTTGTTTGTTTGTACAGCACTTTGGTTGGCCTTGTCGCTGTTTAAAGTGCTCTATAAATAAAATGGTATGGTAT
>JARVJN010001240.1:18213230-18223672 GCA_031763805.1 Argolebias nigripinnis
TGCTATTTATTTTTATTTTATTGTATGAAATTGTGCATCACTGTTCAATATAAAATCAAACAGCCTTTTTTATTTTAAAATAATCCATCAACACAAAATCAACTCAGTTGCAAATACTTTAGTTCATAAAAACATAATAATGTAACAAACCCCTGCATAACATGCAAAGACAACATCCACTGTACCTCTAAGGATGAACTTATCGTTTGCATTAGAATATGGAGTTGATTTAAAATAATAAAATAAATTAATATTGATTTAAGGCAACAGATGAAAGGCATTTTGTAAAGTGTATGATTACACTTGAATTACTATGTTTATGAAAACATTCTGACTTCTTGTAACCGAGTTCATTTAGTTGAGCAATTGTCTTTTCAAAGTAAATCTTTCATAAAAAAAAACTATATAATTTATACATAATAAATATATAAATGAGTATTCTTTTACCAACATTGCATTGACTTTTCCACAGAACTTATGTGATAGTCTTACTGTGATGATCTCCAACCAGTTTTCTTCAGCTATAAGTATACTACATTCTTCAGCATGGAAGATCAGCTGCGGCTTGAATAATGCACATTAACTCTTCTCAGTACAAACTAAAATACTTTATTACTTAAGTGCTCGCTGACATCCAGTAATGCTGGGCTTCAAAGTAGCTGGGGGATGAGAGGTGCATCCCATTTCCCAACATTACAGCCATTCAGCCAAGCAGTCTGGTTTTTAACTTGTGGTGCCTCTAGCATAAATTATAGAGTTCCTCCCCTTCTGGGAAGTTAGAACAAGCAGCTCAGTTTCATGAATTTACTTTTATGAAGAATATTGCAATAAAAAATCCTTAAAATCCATTTTTTGCCACTAAAGCAACAGCATTGTGCTTTTTTCAAAAAATTATCCACCAAACAGATTGAACCACAGAAAAAGATGCTGCACTCACGATGCTTCCTGGCTTTGTGGCACGTGCCGAGATAATTTGACGCGTGATAAATAGTTGCACACTGCACAGCCTGCAACTTCTAACACTGGGATCATGTACTGTAAATGAAGCAATTTCCAAGGTTCTAAAAACATCCGAGGCTCTCATTAAATTTAAATGAATGCTTCTGTTCCACTTTTTCAGTGTGCTAACCTCCTCAGTTTCACTATATTGTGCTCTATAGTCATTCCAGAAGTATTTTCCCCAGATAGCATCCTGTGTTACATATTGCTGTGGAAACATGGCATCCTCATTAGCATGACTTACCCCTTCCTCTTTCACACATTGGTACATGAAAGACCCAGTTTTGGAAGGGTTAGTTTATGAAGTGTCAATACAGAGCAGAAAATTCACTCGTAAGCAATACGCAATATTCCAAAGTTCATGCTAAATAATCCAGGTATAAAATCCAACAATGTTCAGTCCGGTCATCTGGATGGTTTCTTTTTTAAGCTGAGACATTTTGTCCTTCGTCCAAATAACTTCTTGGATATGAGGAGCCACCAAAACAAAACTGATTCCCACATACAGCATATTCCATAGTGAAAAAAGAAAAAAAAGTTTGTTGTGCTAAGAAAGCCTCTGGGGCCTACCCCCATCTCCGATCTTCAACTCAGATTGAAAAAGTCATTTGGATAAAGCACGAAACGTCTTAGCTTAAAAAAAATATACTGTCCAGATGACCTGACTGAACATTGTTGGATTTTATACTTGGATTATTGAACATGAACTTTGGTGTTTTGAACCACTTTTGCATGACTGTCTCAGAGGAGTTGACAAGGGAGCGGGTGGGCTGTGGAGGCCATCTTAGCACCAGCAAAAAAAAATGTCCCAACTATGCAGTATGTTGTTTGTGGGAATCAGTTTTGTTTGGTGGCTTCTTGGACTGAGGAAGTCCTTTGGATCAATTATTATATTAAAACATTTATACATTTACATATAAATATGTATTCCTATCTTGAAAAGTCTCACAGCAGCATGTGCCAAGTAACCAAGCCTTTTCTGTGTTACAAACAGACATTAAACTAACAAAGGAATTACTATCAACCAGTATTTCATTAAAAAAAGGGTTGCCCTATTGTACAGTAAATGTCCGATAAAAATTAAGTGTGCTTTATTTTTACATTTATTTATCTATTCCAACAAGTGCTTGGGTATACCATCAACTGCTTCATCAACATTGCTTATTAACACGTCAGTGAACTGCCGGGTTTATCCTTCTGTGAACAGTGATGATATATTACTAGCAAAAGATGATTTGCAAATCTATCCATCTACATCTATCCCGTGGATGACAGCTAACTTTTTGTATTATACGGTCTGTTTTCACATCAAAACTCCAGACAATTGGAAAATGGCCAGATATATCATTATCACATAGTTCAAAGTTCTGTACATGTGAAAAAAGATTTGTAGAGATAATAAAGTAGTCAATGACACTCTGTCCCATGGATGATAAAAATGTATAATCTCTATCCTGGTCAAAGCCACACCTGCCATTTACAATGTGCAAACTGAGACATCTACATAAATCAATGAGATGACACTAAAAGCTGTTCACAGTCTCATCCTACGAAGACCTTGGTATTTTAAAGTCATCACTGTCAAAGAAGTTGCCACAGGGTGAGTAAGTCGAGTTGTGTCCCTCTGTGCAGTCTCTACACCAGTCCTGGCACTCAGATCACCTTTTATTATTAGAATTGTTATAAGAATGTTATTTTAAAGCGAAATTATTACATTATTTTCATCTTGAACAGAATGCATTGTTGATCCTTTAGGGCAGGGGTTCTTAAACTTTTTCGGATCAGGGACCCCTTACAGGAAGAAAATGTTTCAGGGACACCCTCATAAAAATATGCTGACACATGTAAGCCTATGCACAGCAAAGTTTTGTACCACAACACATAGACTACCAACATTTCTATAGTACACGATCATGTGAGTAAATATGGTAGAAATGTTGGTGGTCTATGTACCACAACACATAAACCACCAACATTTCTAACATATTTACTCACATAATCATGTACTATAGAAAAACATCTATAAAAAAAATAAGCAAATTTGGTAATGCCACTGGCCCAATTTTCTGTAAGACATATAATTAAATGTCCAAACACTGTTCAATGCAAATTCATGTTGCTTGATTTGGAACATAAACCACTGACATTCCAAGTGATGATCGAACATACAGCTGGACAGTTAGTATCACTAGCAGGGCTGGGGTCAAAGTACCTATCTGTGAAATCTCTCCAACTCAACCACCGATTATTTTGCAAAGTCATAAACAACTTCTTTATTGTCCTTGAACAGTTTATTGAACTTCGTGGACATTCTCATATTGGACTATCTCTCTCATACCTACTGCATATTAACACTAAATGTCATTGCATCTCCCTCACCATTAAGCTGAAGTCCTCTGAGACTTGTGATCAAGCTGGAAGTACTGCCAGTGGTCATAGGTGTAGAATCCTCTCTGAACTTTATCTTGCCTTATCCACAACCATCTACCGTACTTGCCCTTCCATCATGTAAAGCATACAACAATAGGTCTTATTCTGCCTGGCTGTTTGACATCTACATGATAGGCACGTTCAATAGGAAGCCCCAAATCTGTGTCCGTGTTGTCAATGCCCAGATTTGCCATCCTATCCCATACCTTTTTCTTGCTCTCTTCCCATATTTCCTGCTCTCACTATTATTTTGTAAAACACAAAATTGTCCCGGTGGCTCTGCTTCTCTAAAGAGTCATATTTCTGCCTCAATTCTGTATTTTCCATCTACAGCTTCTTGATGTCATCAATGCACTGTAACACCTGTTTGCGTAGTTTGTTCACATGATGTTAAAAAAAATCACTCATACCAATGTCCAAGTTTTTCTGATCAAACTCAAGGGCCCCAGCATGGCTTTACTATGTCTGTCATGTGCAAATACCTCCACTTTCTTGCATAGGGTAATAGGTTTTGCTCAATTTCCATCGAAATTATGAGTAGGGTGGCCAAAGCTATGATCACACGAAGCATCACACTCATTGCACACCTTGTCACAGTATTAGTGGTTGCCTTGAATCTTTCCTTTAGCCTTGGATGCGAGAAACTGCTGAGTCTTGCTCTACACAGACTCACGTCAAATCCCATTTATCTGTGTGGCCTGTGTCAGTTGGGAACAATGGATTTTGTTCCCTCTTTTTAACAGTGTTATTGGGCTGCTTTAATGCACGGGCTTACAGTACCTAGCCAATAGATGGACTGAGTGACTATTGTAGCACAATTTCTTATTATTATTATTAGCTTTTTAGATAACTAAAGTAATTATCATCACTATAAGTTATTTGAGAATTGTTTACTGTTATCAGAAACAGTACAATATATGTTCAATAAGACATTTGATCATTTTGGGCATTTAGACAGCTTTTTTATGTCAAGTAGTGCAACGGCATACATTTTTTACCCAATAACGACATACAGTAGGATTGTGCTTGCACAGCAATCACACTCATTAGCAAAGTAGATTTTTACCAAGACACTGTAAGAGTGCAATAAAAACCTTTGCCGTAGTAAAACATTATCAGCTGATGCACAACATGTAGCCTGACTTTAAGTGTGGATTCCCTGATGCCTTTGTCCTGGTATGTGAACAAGAAGCAGATGAATGTCTCTGATCTAAAGCATGCTTTAATAGACAGCTTTACAAGTGTGGGTGCAGTTGTGCCATGCAGGACAGCTTCATTTGCTTTTATGGCACCTCAAAACAATTCTACACACACATATAAATGCTCTGGCTGCACCAATGCTGGAAATTAAAAAGATGAACTTGAGGGAGGAGGAGAGCTAGGTTGAAAGAGGATAACATGAGAGAAACAGACAGAGTGGAGATAAAGATGGAAGGAAAAAGGAGAATAATTGTATTTCCAAAGGTGACACTTTTGGTCAAGTCAATATCATACCTACATTTCCCTGTGTTCCTCCTCCTGTTTGACATTTCTAGGTTAGAAAGTTCTTATTGCAGGTTGCCAATGTCATGTTACACTTAAATTCACATTAAGAAATTTCCACATAAATTATATTTTTCCTGGGTGATGACTGATCTTGTTACATTTTTCTGGTCATGAGCAAGTCACCACAGGGAACGAAAGTGAAGTGGGAGACAGAGCTTTGCGATGATAGATATGTCACATATGATAGGATCACTGTAATTAAGGGCATGTACCAAGTTGTTCTCCAAAGCCTGTATGTCGTGTTTGGCTAATGCCTTTCTCTGAAATGACATTAATTCTCTTTATTTCAAGGGAGGATGAAGAGAAATCCTGTGGCGCTTCATCATTTGTTTCAATAATCATTTTAATTATAGCTGGAATCAATCACAGATGACCTTTTTATAGCATATGATGAACAATTGTTCATTTCTTTCAAAGACAAACAATGAAGCCATCAAAAGGCAGAGAGACTTTAAAGTTAGTTTAAAATACTTATTTACAGTTATTTTCTACAAGTTTCTAGCTACAGCCAGATAAACATTGGCCTCTACTCTGTGCATGCGGCCAGGATGAGATGCTGAAGGTTTGATGACATTACATTTTTAAAAGGCCACAGTATCACAGCAAAAATATATTTTTAAAGTATTACATAATCCAAATGCTTTGGTGAAAAATCAAAAATGCAAATGCTTCTTTCAAAAGATCAATTATTGCTTCAATAATGACTTTAATGTAGTGATGGGATTAGCATAATAATGTTGATAATAATTACAGTCACTTTAATTTTGATGTACAGACACACATAAGGAGAGAGAGAAAAAAGGGATTGAGTTGACAACATCGGCATTGCACACATACAACATAGACATATACAACTACATTTAGGCCCATCTCCAAGTTACTTTTATTTCTAAAAACGTAGAGAAAGTATTTTATTCCCAGATTGAATCTTACTGGATGAACATAATATCCAGGAAGTTATCCAGCCTGGTTCTAAAACTCGATACAACAAAGAATCAGCTTTTGTAAAGGCTTTCAATGACATCCTCATGGCAAATGATTCCAGCTAAAATGTTTTTCTTATGTTGATTGACCTTACCGCTGTGTTTGACACAGTACACCACAGGTTAAAAAAATATATCTCTTTTGCAGCACCAAATGGGTATCTCTGGTACAGCTTCCAATGGAATTAGGTCCAATCTGACAGGCTGAACCATCTGAGTCATAAAAGCTGGTTCTAACCACTTCTCTGCTTCTCGGTCTTTTGGGGTTCCACAGGGCTCAATCTCAGTTCCTCTGTTCTTTTCTGTTTATCTGCTGTCTTGGGGTTTGATAGTAAAAAAAGAAGAAAAAAAAAAAGAAAATTGGACTTTTTCAAAGCCTGGATGGTCATAAATTTCTTGAATTTTAATGAGAGGAAATTAAAGAGATGGTATTTGGGCTCAGTGGCTCCTGTGTGAGTCTGCCTGTTGATTTGGGCCTCCTATCACTGTGTGTAAAGCCAGCAATTTCTGATTTGAGTTTTACAAAGAACATTGATTTTAAATTGGATTGCCGGATTGAATTTGAAGCAGTGGTCAAGTCCAGTTTTAAAAATATTAGGCAGCAGACAAAGGTGTAGCTGTTCTGGAAATACAGCATTTTGAATTAGTAATTCATTTCTTTTTCACATCTTGGCTCAATTACTGTAATGCTCTTTACTTTGGAAGCAGCCCATCGTCCTCAAACCTCTCCAGTTCTGTTAGTTCAGAATGCTCCTGCTCAGCGTCTTGTAAGAGGGAGCACATCACTCCTACTCTGGCTTCCCTCCACTGTCTCACTGTGTATTTTAGAGTTCATTTTAGAAATGCTGTTTTTTTTTTTTTTTTCATGTTGTTTGTAAAAGTTTAAATGGTTTGGCCACCTTCTACCTCTCTAATCTATCTCACTCACACTCTCCTTGCCATAGGTCACCTGGTCCTTCAGTTGTGGTGGTCTAAACAAAGGCTCAGAAGGGACAGAGCTTTGAATTTCTTCCTTTAAGAGATTGGGAAATTATTTTCATGTAAAACTAGCGAGACCTTCACTGTGCTCTTTTAAAACTCTTCTAAAAACAAATTTTAATTATTTGTCTTTTCACCTAGCCAATACTTACTCTTGCTGTTTTACTCCTGTTGTACAGCTATGGTTTTTACTGATCCTATTGTTATTTAAACTTTTTTTATTTTCTATGTTTTAAATCATGTTAAATATTACATGTAGGCTACAGCACTTTGTAGCAGCTGTGATTGTTTTTAAAGTGCTTTATAAATAAAATAGTAATAGTGGTAGTAAAATTGTTATATGTAGTTGTGCTTATTGCACAGACTATTATTTCCTTTCGGTTACACTCCTTGTTTAAAGATCTTAGGAGTCTGACAGGCTATTTGCTAGTTCATTTGCTATTTGCTGTCATTTGCTGTTTGTCAGGTTGTTAGCCTTCTTTGCAAGCTAGACGAATTGGCATGCCAAATTTTGTAGCTTGTTGCTTTTTTTTAACTTCAAAACATTGTTACCGTAGAGTAATGAGTAGTATGTATGTGGTAGACACATTATGATTGTCTGTTTTGAATAACAACAACAAAAGTTTTGAACAAGAAGAACATTTAGGGGATTTTACATTGTTTGTCCATCCCATACAACTTACAAAGTATTAATAGCTTGCTGCAAAATGCATTACATATTAACAGAGAAAAGTCCACCATGTCTCTGGAGTCTCACAACTAAGGAATTCTAACCAAAGGAAAACATTTGTTTTTAAAACCATGACATTTTTAAATTGTTGTACCTTTAAACTGAAACCTAGCTCATACCTATAGAATTATGTTTTACTACCTTTACGATAAAACATGTCATGGTGCTATGCTAATCACATGCTGCTTATTTGTTTGTTTGTTGTTGTTTACTTCTCTTGATTTTACTTCTGTATTTTATTACAAATGAAAACTACTGTAGAGGAAGGTGCATGGGCAATTCAGGCGCAGGCGTGGAGGGGTGGGGTGTATTGAATATCATCAATCAGCATTAACCATCAAGCTCTGAGCTATTGACTGATGATTCGTCATGGCAGAATCTCCTCTGACTCTAAAATGAAAGGCGGCAGTAGTGACAACATGAGGCAGAGGCACTCGGTTGATTGGCACCTCATTGAGTCTGGCAGGGGAGCCTGTGATTGCAATAGTTGTCAATATCTTGTAATTGTTTTTTTTTTTTTACGTACATAGTGTCCTCTGCTCTCTTTTGTCTTTTTGTGTCTATTCTTTAGCATTCTGCACATGTTTACTTGCTTGTGTCTATTTGTTAGTTTTAATTTTATTAAACATACCATTATATTATGACACCTTCCATTTTGTTGATGCTGCAATGGGAATTTTTTTTATAGAATGTAATTTATGTTCTGTCACTAAATATTTCATCCTAGCATTAGTACATTAAGATTCATTGCTCATACTAGACAGCTAGATTAGCAGCGTATGGTTGTAAATCTGTCTTTTCTTGTTACCCTAGGGTGTGTTCAAGTAGCCAGTTATGCCTGGAAGCTTTAATTTGGCCACTCTCAATTATCACATTAAGTGTGTCACTGGAATATATACACTGACCACTCTTCTGTCTTGCTGTGTATTCACTGAAGTCAAGCTCAAATTGAGTTTAAATCTTAAATGGCACCCATAACTGCTCGAGGGAATATTCAGGGCTGAGAGAGCAACGCTGTTTTTCACCCCAAGGTCAGCGGAGAGCAGGAGATTTAATTGAAATTGAAACTGCCTACCTGATAGTTTGAAATAATTAGCAATGGCAGTGCGGAGAGAGGAAGAGTCGTGTACGAGGACAAATAAAAGGCACATCAGTTCTAGATAAAAATGGCAAGTCATCTATTCCAGTGAATTGAATGTCACTGTGATTGACTGGATTTGACTCAGGAAGTCACGCAGGAAACTCAAACAAGCAAGGCAAACTATAAATTAATCGCAAACTTTGCCAACGCCTTATAGAGACATCACTGGACAGATAGGATTTGAATTAAGGAATCGTGTAAAACTTTCACCCCTGGGAGAGTTCATTGACTTTAAACCCCTTTGTGTCTGGCAAATAAACTGCTTGGGATGCATGACTCCTGGAAACTGGCACCCAGGATGAGCAGCTGCCCCCTCCTACTAATAAATCAAACTCTCCAGCGCCGAACAACTTCAAAATGCACCTCGGTGGAGTTCGACATTTCCGCACCAGTTAATAAAGGGGAAATGAATTGTATCAATGTTGCTGTCTTTGCTGAAGCTGCATAGGAAATTATCATAGAGATGGGTGTTGGTGCCTTCGCACATTGATTATATAGAGAGAGCATGTAGTTTAGATTCACACACACACACAAACACACACACACACACGCACACACACACACATGCGCACAGAAATAGGAGCTTGAAATAAAAAGTACAGGTTGTAGTATCTCACCGTGGTGATAGTGGAAGCTGAGATGAGACAGGAAGCTCTGGCAATTTTCACCCACGATTCTAAAAAATGTGTTTGTAACATCCTCAATGGGTTTTCTTTTCTTTTTTTCTCTCTTTTATCCAACTTCCTGTGTCTCCGTCCCATTCCTTGGCTCTGTTAAGATGTGTCAACAAAAGAGAAAATACTAAACCACCGTCAAGAGAAATGTAGCATGTGTACTTATATGTGTTAAAGAGATACTGACAGAAAAGATGATGGCGCCACAGAACAACGATGTGCATGCAGGTGGCCTCAGGGTTATGAGAAGTAACGAAAATCCAAACCTTCATACATCCATTATCTTCTGCTTGTTCCTAAGTTGTGTCGTGTGGGCAGCAGCTTGATCAGGGAGGTCCAGACATCTCTTTCCACAGCCACCTCTTCTAGCTCTTTTGGGGGGACCCCAAGGTGTTCCCAGGCCAACCGAGAGACTGTAGGGCTGAATGATTTTGGAAAATATTCAAATTGTGATTTTTTTTTTACTTCTGTATTATGATTGCTATTTAATATGTGATTATTTTTCAATGTCTTATTCTCATGCATTTTCAATGAACACTAGCAATAAATCATTATTTTTCAGTTGCAAAACACTCCACTGTTTTCAGCTCTGCTGCAACTCTGTTTCTGCATTTTTAATGTAGCGTTGGGATGGCAACTTGGCTAAAATGTGTGCGTGTAAGACAGTCTGTACTTATCCATTGTGTTTACCAAAACCGTAAACCCAGGCTTGGTCACTATATTAATGGGCATCTTGTATTTTGCTATGAAATATGTTATTGCTCAAGTTCTTTCTGCATGCTATTTCAAATTATGTTCATACGGAGTATTACCCGGATGCATGCTCAATAATCCAGGTAGAAAAATCAAAAACAAAAAAAGCTGTCTGGTCCTCTGGACATTCAAAAAATAAAACAAAGCAACAAAAAAAAAAGTAGAAACGTTTCGTCTTTCGTCCGAAAGACTTCCTCAGTCTGAGAAGC